>QRFJ01005921.1:0-20584 GCA_006176705.1 Cocos nucifera | reverse complement strand
GAGATAAGGAATGTGACAGACTGGCGTAGGACTTCTATTTTCATACCATCTCATAAAATTAGTAGTAGAAATTGTATTAAGTGATCTATTGATGAGTGATGGAGCTGTATCAATGCCATCTCACCGACATGGTTAAGTGATTAGGATTAGCTCTTAATAGATCATCCCAGTCCATACCATGTTGTCTTGGATAGATTCTCTCCTCTATTTCCATCAAACTGGATGCCGTGTGTTCACCATCCAGCTTCATTCTTATTAGGATATGTTTGGTGCGATTGCTCTACCCATGAGTCAAGAAGTATCATATAGGTCAACCTTGCCGCTTTGACATGATGTTATGATTTATGGCCAACCAACTCCTATAGTTTCACTCATAAGAGTAAGAAGATCATGAATTAATCCTTTCCATCTAAGGCTACCAATAGAAAGATAGATGGTGGACCAAAAAGAAAACGATCAAAAAAGAAGCCTCATCTGATAGGTGCTAAGGAATTAGAGATGACCATGAGCAAAGGATCACCAGTTTGGATAATTGCTAGAATGAGAGAAGCTTCGTGAGACCCTAAGATAGATCATCCCAAGGAGAGTATCATGGATATCAATCTAAAAAATTCAATAGACCTTATCCCACTGCCCATGCATGATTAGAATTTTCAAATCTGTTAGAGTCATTTGCACGAGCATGTCAAGAGTTTACATAAAAGATCAGTAAAAAAAATAGTATTAGTAATAAAGTTTCAAAAATAGAAATGCAGATTCTCATCAAACGTAACTAGAGAGTTTGCGGAAGGAGACTATGTGATGGTTCAAATGAGGCTGTGAATGATTTCCATGGCAAGAACCGTCAAGAAGTTACAATACTCGAGGAGCAGGTCCATTTAAGATTTTAAAGAAGATCGGGACCAAATCGTATGTTGTGGACTTACCTTCTGATTTTAGGATTAGCTTCTACTTTTAATCATTTGCAAGATCTCGTCGCCTATAAAGAGCCAACTTGGCGATACTAGTGAGCCATTTGAGCCTGAACCAATCTTGTTGAGAGGAGAACCTATTCCCTGAATGTACTCTGGCGGCCAAAATGTCAAAGCATGAATTAGATTGAGAGAATTGTTGGACAATGAGCAGATCATCTCTCACCCAGAGTCGAGAGGCTATCAATGGTACTTAGATGGCGAGGGTCGATCGGAATCCAAGAAATATCTGAATCATCTCGGAGAAGGAGCTGCAGCGTATTAATCCTGATTTGCTTGAGCATCACCAGAGAAAAATCGATCCCACTCGATAGGGTCAAGTTCTCCCGAGGGACCATCGGCCAGGAGGAATTGAGTGCAGACAGCCAGAGGCATCAAAAGTCGGCACAGTAATTTAGATAACATTTGGATTAAAGAAACCATATCAGAATAACTCTACTTCAGTTATTTTGTTCTAGTCCTTTTGATTTAATCAATTAGTTCTTTTGATGCATTTAGTTTTGGGTCCATAGGTCCATACTTGGGTTTATTTTGGATTGAGCCTTATTTGGAAAGAGACCATCATAAAGAAGCAAGCTTGGTCTACATTATCTTTGGAGCCACCACCCTCCACAAGCCCAAGGAGAAAATACACATGCCAGCATGTGCCATGCCCAAGGATCCTCATGCCAAATTGTGCCAGGCATCAAGCGCCCACGTGGAGTATCTTTTCTTCCCTAAGATTCCTTAAGAGTTCTTGATTTCTTACTTATTTTGTTAAAAAATTGATTTCTTTCCTATAGTTTTGTAAAAGATAGATATGATATATTATTGTATTTGGAAACTATACATAATGTTTTACTTTTTTGTTAGGAGGGTTGATTTTTTTTTCTTTGTAAAGGAATAGGATTCATAAAGAAATGAGGACCCTAGGATCCTATATAAACCATGTATCTTTCGATGAATGAGATGAAATGAATGAATGAATCATTTACAATTTTCACAAACATTTGAGTGTTGGTTGCTCCAAGAGGGAGAGGTGTGATGATCCAAAAGTCGTCCCACGAGGGGAGGGTATGGAGGCCCACCTTTTTCTATCTCTTTTAACATTCATGTTTCTTAAGATTCAGTCTAATTCCACGACCTCGAGTGTCACATCTCAACATCTACCTACATAAGCCTATTCATCAAAAGAGAAGTCTATCTCCTACAAATTTTTATCTATCATGCAAAGAGAGAAAAGAGTGATCTATATATTCTACAAATCAAATGTTGATAAGGACCTTCGTTCCTTCTCAACTGATCTTTGATTTTTATTTTTTTTTAGATTTCGATGTTGGTAAAGACCAGTTCTTTATCGATAGATCTACTTGGTTAAAAGATTAAGAGCCCTAATCAGGATAGTTTTCCTAACTACCATGATCCGATTCTTCTTATCTTTTTTTTGGATTTTCTTACGGACTTAATTTTCTTGCTATCCTTCATTCCATTTATATTTTCTTTTCACAATTATTCATGGAGCATATTTAATTTCTGCTATCTGTCTATTATACTTTATTATTGCTAGTTATTTATTGATATCTAAAATAGCATTCATCAGCATCATTTAGATTGATCGTGCTTTGGTCCAGTTCATCAGTCACGCCTCCTGCAGCAGAGTATAGGCAACTATACTGTCTATTCTGGAATAATGTCCATTGGTCGGACATGATTTGTTGTTGACGAATGGAAGGAAGCTTTGTATTTTTTTTCCTTTTTTTTAGGCTATCCCACATCAGAAAGGGGTCCGACTGATGGAGAAGTGCGGATGGAGTCTGACTGGTAGAGAAGTTCGATCGAAGAAGAAATTAGAAGGGGCCCGACTGATGGAAAAGTTTGACCGAAGGAGAAGTCAGGAAGGAGTCCGACTGATGAAAAAGTCTAGTCGAGAGGAGAAGTTCTGGATGGAGTTTGGCTGATGGAGAAAGTTCGATCGAAGAAGAAGTCCGAGTGGAGTCTGACTGATGGAGAAGTTCGACTACTGAAGGAGTTCAAAAGGGGTTCGACCGCTGGAGGAGTCCAAAAGAAGTTCAACCACTGAAGGAGTCTGGAAGGAGTTTGGCCGTTGGAGGAGTTCGGGCTGCTGAAGGAGTTTGAAAGGGGTTCTGCAATCCTGCGGAAGTCTAGAAGGAGTTTAAAAGGGGTTCGACCGCTGGAGGAAGTCTGAAAGAAGTTGTTGAAAGGGTTCGAGCTGCTAGAGGGAGTTCGACAGCTGAAGGGAGTCTGAAGTGGGGGTTCAAGCGCTGGAGGAGGTTATTGTATGAAAGAATTCGGTGATAAGGGGTCGACCCACTAGAGGAGTTTGGCTGCTGAAGGGTGAGTCTGAAAAGGAGATCTCGACCACTAGAGGAGTCCCTAAAGGGTTCTGCCGCTTGGAGGGAGAGAATTTCAGATCGAAGCTCTTCCATGAATTACTAGTTAACATTAGGCTAGCATTAAACTGGACTTCGACGGAAGTAGGGTTTATCTCACAATGAATCGTCTTCCTACTTCCCGAGTTTTTGGAATTCGAAGGAAGATAAGATAAAAAAAGACGACGGTCAAAGTTCGATCCCGGGTTTCCATACTTGTTGCTTGTTGCGGATGTCGAGCTCATTGTGGACGTCGGGCCTCTTATGGATGTTGAACTTGGATCTCTCTTACAAACCAGGATAAGATTTTGCCTTTCACATTTGACGTAGTCAGCGTTTATCATGGAAAAATACATGTTAGGATTCTCCATCGAGCTTCTTTCTTCTCCACATCTTTGGTTAGAGAGGTTCTGACTTTTGCTTCTGATTGAGGACGAGATTCTCCTCCCATTCCTAATAGGCTATAGGGCCACATTGATGGGCCATTGTCGGGCCTCTCTCTCACCCGTCTAAAATGTAATGCAGGCCTTCGACTTTGTTCCACGTTAGGATGAGGTTTTCTCTATTTCTAATGGGTCTGTAGGAGCACTATCATAGGGCTGTTGTGGGGCCTCTTCCCCTCACCTCATCTAAAAATAACACGAGGCCTTCGACTTTGCTCACGTTAGGATGAGTTCTTCTCCTATTTCTAACAGACCGTAGGGGCACATTAGGGCTATTGTCGGGGACCTCTCCCTCACCTCATCTAAAATGAATGAATCTTCGACTTTGGCTCAGCATTAGAGATGAGATTTCTCCTCCTTATCCTAATGGACTATAGGGGTTACATATAGAACCATTGTCGGTGGACTCCTCCCCTCATCTCGTCTAAAATGAACGAGGCCTTCGACTTGCTCATGTTAGGATGAGTTTTTCTCCTGTTTCCTAACATGGTAATAGGAGCACCAAATGGCCATCTAATGGGTCTCTCCTCTCCTTCTATCTTAAATATAACCGGAAGGTCTGTCGCTTGCTATTGTTAGGGCGAGGTTCTCCCTCCTATCTATCATGGCAATAGGGGCACAAATGGGCCTCTCCCCTCCTCCTGTCTAAATAATCAGATGGTCTCGACTTGCCTAATTGCTGAGACAAGGTTCTTCTCTTATTTTCCTAACATTGGTCATAGGGACACAAAATGGACTCGTTGAATGGGCCTCTCCCCTTCTCCTGTCTCTTAAATAATCGCAAGGTCTTGTACTTGCTTATTTAGGACGAGGTTCTCCTCCAGTTCCTAAACATGGTAATAGAGAGCACAAGTGGCCATTGAATGGCCTCTTCCTCCTCCTGTCTTCAAATAACTTAAAGGTCTTCAACTTGCTTATGTTAGTTATGAGGTTCTCCTCCTATCCCTATCATGGAAATATGGGGTACAAATAGGCCATTGAATGGGCCTCTCCCCTTTCTTTGTCTTAAATAATCGAAGTCTTCGACTTGCTCATGTTAGGACGAGGTTCTCCTCCTATTCCTAACAAGGCAATAGGGGTACAAATGAACCATTTATGGGCCTTCTCTCCTTTCTCCTATCTTATAATAACCAGAGTCTTACCGACTTGCTCAATGTTAGGGATGAGGTTCTCCTCCTATTCCTAACATGGCAATAGGGGTACAAATGGACCAATTGAATGGGACCTCTCTCCTCCTCCTATCTTAAATAACCAGAGGTCTTCAAACTTACTCATGTTAGGACGAGATTCTTCTCCTGTTCCTAATATAGGCAATAGGAGCATAAGTGGGGCAGTTGAATGAGCCTCTTCCCTCTTCCTATCTTAAATAATTCGGAGGTCCTTCGACTTGCTCATATTAGGATGAGGTTCTCCTCTTGTTCCTAACATTGGCATATAGGGGCACAAGTGGGCCATTGAATGGGCCTCTCCCTCCTTCTATCTTAAATAAATAGAGGTCTTCGATCTTGCTTATGTTAGGGCGAGGTTCTCCTCCTGTCCTGATCATGACAATAGGGGCACAAATGGGCTATATTGAATGGGCCTCTCCCCTCCTCCTGTCTTAAATAACTGGAGGTCTTCAACTTTCTTATGTTAGGATGAGGTTTCTCCTCTCTATTCCTAATATGGCAATAGGGGCAACAAATGGGTCATTGAATGGGCCTCTCCCTCCCCCCATCTTTAAATAACCGGGACTTGCTCATATTAGGGATGGCGTTTCCTCCTATTCCTAATCATGGCAATAGGAGCATAAGTGGGCCAGATGAATGGCCTCACCACTCCTCTGTCTTAATATAATCGGAGGTGCTTTGACTTGCCATATCTAGGATGAGGTTCTCTCCTATTCCTAATTGTGACAATTAGGGCACACAGTGAGGACCATGGTTGAATGGGGCCTCTCCTCTCCTCTTGTCTTAAATAATCGAAGATCTTCAACTTGCATATTTTAGGATGAGGCTTCTCCTCCTGTCCCTATCATGGCAATAGGAGGCACAAATGGGCCATTGAATGACAGCCCTCCCCTCCTCCGTGTCTTAAATAACCGGAGGTCTTTGACTTGCTCAAATTTAGGACGCGAGGTCTCTCCTGTTCCTAACATGACAATAGGGGCACAAATGGGCCATTAATGGGCCTCTCCCTTCCTCCAATCTTAAATAATCGAAGGTCTTGTGACTTGCTCATGTTAGGACGAGGTTCTCCTCCTATTTTTAATATGGCCACTTTTGATTGCTTTTTTCTGTCATCACATAGTTCTTACACCAAAAAATAATAATGTTGAAATGGAGGAGTTTTATTGAAGAAAAATTATTGATAGTACATTCTCAAATTTTCTGAATTTCAAGATTGTGGGAGCATTATTCCTTAGATCTTCTTTAGGCGATAATTTTTGGGCCAGACGACCTCCTCTATTTCATACGGGCCTTTCCAATTTGGGGCAAGCTTTCCCTAGCTTTGAGGCTAAGAGATGGTAGCTCGTCAAAGCATTAAGTCTCCCACTCTGAATATTTTACCTCTGACTCTGGAGTTATAGTATCGAGCCACCCTTCACTTGTAGGTCACCATTCAAACTTGGGCTTCCTCTTTTTTTTCTTCTAGCAGATCGAGGTTGGCTTTGAGGTCCTATAAGTTATGCTGCTCATTGAAGGCCATGACCCATGCTAATAGGAGATTAAGCTCAATTGGGATGACTGTCTCCATTCCAAAAGCCAACACAAATGGTGTTTCTCCAATCGATAGTCTTTGAGTAGTTCAGTATGCCCAGAGGACATGGTAGAGTTTGTCCACCCACACCCCACTTACTCTTATCGTAGTTTGTCTTGATGCCCTTGCAGCAGGATCCGGTTGGTCCTTCACAGCTTCTCCATTTGCCTGTGGTGTGAGCTACCGATGATTGAGTGAGATGATGAAAGATGTTATTAGAATCTTCGCAGAATTCAATGAACCTTGTGCCCAAGTGAACTATTGATGCATTATCTATTTGAGAGTTTGAGGGTGAGACCAAACACGACAAATGGATTGACTTCCAGATGAAGCCTATAACCTTGGACCTCAGTAGTTTTTTTGCTAGTGGTTCGACTTTCGCACCATTTGATGATAGTAAGTCGATCGCAACTAATAGAACTTTTCGTTATCCGGATGCTGTTGGAAAAGGGCCAAGTATTATTCATTCATCACTGCATAAATAGCTAAGTGTGCTTAGTTGAGTAAGCTCGGAGGCCGGCTCTTTTTGTATGTGTGCATTTTCTTTGATAGTGGTCACATTTTTTTGACATCACCATAGAATCTATGGTACAGAGGTCAGCCAATAGTACCCTTGTTGAAGTAGTTATTTTATGATGAGAGATGTTGGCTTCTACATGCATTCATAAATTGTTTCATCATGTACTCCCATAATAGTAATAGTCGGCCTCTGAAGTCGAGACATCTCAACAGCGATAGTAAATACAATTCTTTTTATACAACATGCCCTCATACAAACGGTACTGGGATGGCTTTGATTCGCTAAGTTTTCCGAGCTTTTTTCGGCATCGATGAATAAGAACTCCTCTTTGAGATATGGAACTAATGGGTTAATCCAGCTCGGCTCGAGTCCATCTCGATATAATAAGCTATGTGATTCCTCTGAGCCTGGGCATGTTATGAGATTTCAAAAAATATTTTTTGGACAGTTTCGGCTGGAGCTAAAGGCCAATTTAGAGAGGAGGTTGGCTTTTGTATTTTCTATCCTCGAAATCTATCAAAGTTGTCAAAAACTATCGAAGCCAGAGTCAATCCTTTATTTTTTCAAGGCTCATTCATTTCATACTCTATATGGCTCTACGTGCTTCATTAGTTGTCAAACTAATTTGGCTGACATTCTTTAATTGAGTAGGAGGAGGTCGAGTGTAGACTCGTAGTGCATAAGTCGATTCTACTGTTAGATCTTGTCTTGACTATTTTTCTAATATGATATGCCGGAAGTATAGCAGCTTAGTATTCGGGAGTTTCGGTCCCATTATTAGTTGTAGGGAATTTGAAGCGTAGCGCATACTCGACGATGACTTCCTCAGGGTTGACTAAGACTAATCCACACCTGCTCCAGTGGAGTTGGACAAACCATCTACGTATAGGGCCCAAAAACCTTTGGAAAGGTCGGCACTTTCTTCGGAGAGGCTCGATTGCAACCACAGGATGCCGATCTTGTTTCGTTCAAGATCGGCTTCATCTAGAATGGTGCATTCAACTATGAAGTCAGCTAGTACCTGAGCCTTGATTGCTGGTCAAGGTTGGTAGTTATGTCGAACTCTGTTAATTCAATGGCCCATTTTGTAATTCTCCCAGAAGCATCCATTTGATGAAGGATTGCTCTGATCGACTGGTCAGTGAGGAGTATTATAGCATGTCCCTGGAAGTAAGGTCGAAGTCTTCTTGCTGCAATCAGAAGAGTATAAGTCAATTTTTTCAACTTTGTATACCTGATCTCAGTATCCCTTAGGATCCGGCTTATGTAGTAGACTGGTCATTATACTTTCGCCTCTTCTTTGGCCAGGACTGTCGCTAGCACCATAGGGGAGATCGCAAGATAGAGAAACAGCTCCTCTCCGAATTTGGGTTTGGCTAGTAGGGAGGCAAGCCGAGGTGTTCTTAAGCTCATCGAATGCCTTTTATCATTTCTGAGTCTAGTGAAAATCTTTCGATTTCTTGAGGATTTGGAAGAAGGGCATACAACATTCGACCGATCTCGAGACAAAATAATTCAAAGACGCCATCTTTCTGATCAGGCGCTGAACTTTCTTGATAGATTTTAGAGCGGTCATCTTCTGGATAGCTCGAATGTTCTCTGAATTGGCCTTGATCCCTCATCTCGAGACCATGAATCCCAAAAATTTTTCTGAGGCTATCCCAAAGGCGTACTTAGTTGGGTTCAGCTTCATCTTATATTTTCTAAGTGCATTGAAAGCCTTTTCAAGGTCAGTGACATGATTAATAATCTCTCGACTTTTGACCAGCATTTCATCAATGTAAACCTCCATATTACGGCCGATCTACTTCTTGAAGATTTTATTGACCAATCACTGATAAGTCGTGCCTGCATTTTTAAGCCCAAAGGGCATGACCCTATAACAGTAAAGACTATGGTTAGTAATAAAAGCAGTCTTCTCCTAGTCCTTTGGTGCAATCCAAATTTGGTTGTAGCCAGAGAAGGCATCCATGAAGGTGAGGAGCTCGTAGCCTGAAGTCGCATCCACCAGTTGGTCGATTCTAAAAAAAGGATAGCTATCTTTTGGACAGGCCTTGTTAAGCTTCTCAAAGTCAATGCACATTCGCCACTTGCCATTGGCTTTCTTGACCAGGACCATGTTAGAGACCTAAGTCGGATAGCTGACTTCTTAGATAAATTCAATGTTGAGAAGCTTGTCAACTTCTTCTGCTATTACCTTTTGCCTTTTTGGTGCATGGCCTCGAACTCTTTTTTTCACTGATCGATGCTTGGGGTCAATGGCTAGCCGATGTTTCTTAACCTCGGCATCAATCCCAGGCATATCCACTAAAATCCAGGCAAAGACATCGACATTCCTCCGTAAAAAGGCGACAAGCTACTCTTGAACTTCATCTTTTAGATTGGAGCTAATTTGCATCCTATGCTCCGTGTTTCCGTCATTCAGGGGGATGGTCACAAGATCTTCTATGGGCTCGCCCCACTCTTCAGTAAGGTTATCACGGACATTTAGCCCATCAACAGGACAAGAGTTGGACTGTTCTTCCTTTTGTAGGATAATTGAGTAGCAGTGTCTTGCTAGAGCTTGATCTCCCCTGACCTCTCTGATCCCGTAACTTGTCAAAAATTTCATCTTCAAATAATAAGTTGACACCACCACTTGAAGTGCATTTAGACCAGGTTGGCCGAGAATTGCATTGTAAGCAGAGGGTGCCTTTACTATCAGAAAATTGACCTGTGCTCTGGATTGTCTTGGATATTGTCCTGCAGCCACGGCTAGAGTTATTATACCTTCAACTGGTATTGCAGCACCAGCAAAGCCTGCTAGGGAGGAGTTTACTGGTCCAAGCTGACTATTAGATATTGACATTTTGGAGAAAGCATCATAAGACAAGATGTCAACCGAACTTCCATTATCAACTAGGACGCAACGTACATCATAGTTTGCTATATTTTAAGAGATTACAACTACATCATTATGCAAAAACTGTACTCCCCATGCATCTACCTTAGTGAAGGTTATGGATTCTTCAGTCCTCCATCTCTTCACTAATTCCTCAGATCTGTTGGCCTCTTCTCATCGAAGTTCCCTAGAGATAGTATTGATGATGTCGAGAGGTGGCCGATCTCCTTGTTGCTCCTTCCTCCTTGATGGTTCTGGCTATGACAGTGCCCTTGATCGATCTTCTCTTGCTTCAAATCGACGTCTGAGGAATCAACCTAGCCAACCTCTCTTGATCAGCTCCTCGATCTCATCTTGGAGCTGAATGCATTCTTCAATATCGTGGCCATGGTCATGATGGTAGAGACAGTATTTGCTAGGATTATGCTTGCCAAGGTGAGTGCGCATCCTTTTAGACCTTGGCAGTTGCTCCTTGATCTTCATTAATACTTGCATTTTTGGAGCATTGAGGGGGACATAGTTGTAAAACCTTCTAGGAGGAGAACTTCTTCGTGCCCTTCTGTTGGAGCTTCTTTGACGATGAGCTCGAGGAGGAGTTCAGGCTTGCTTGCACTCGAGGAAAGTCCGTGAGCACAGTCGAACTTCATTCGGCCCTCCATCAGCTATGGGTTTATTAGACTCATCCACCTATCGTTCTTCTATGACTTTTTCATCTTTCAATTTGAAGCCTTCTTCCGCTAGGGCATATCCTTCAGCCTGAGCTAGCAGATCGACAAAGTTCCTGAGATACTTCTTCTCTAGAGAGAATAATAAATCATTCTTCTGAAGGCTACCCTTGAGTGCGGCCATTGCGACATATCGATCCAGATTTCGGACCATGTAGCAGCATTAAATTGGGTGACATAAGTTCAAATAGATTCTCCCTCCTTCTGCTTGATATTCATTAGGGAATTCGAACCTCGGTGCAGACGTCGCTGCTGACGAAGTGAGCCACAAATGATAGTTTATTTGATCGAAGAAAAAGATGGTACTCAACTTAAGTGTTGAGTATCAGTTTCTTATTGCTCCTTTTAAGGTAGATGAAAAAGAATATTGAGTACCAGTTTCTTGCTGCTTCTTTTAAGGTAGACAAAAAAGCTCGACATAAGATGGCATCTGGTGCGCCATGGAGCAGCATCATGGTTCGAAAGGCCTCTAGGTGATCAATTGGATCAGTGGTTCCATCGTAGCTTTCAAATTGGAGGAGCTTGAAGTTCGGCAAAATGGGCTCTTGCATAATTTGGGGAGAGTAAGGGGGATCAATGCAGACATCGTCATGGTGAGCCGGGGTGACATGGTGGAGTTCCTTAATCCATTGGTCCATCTCCCATAGTTTTTGATCGAGGATGTCATCTCAATCGCAGATCTTAGAAGGCTTCTGACTGTAGATGGAGAAGGTCTCTTTCAGAGAAAAATTATGATCCGAACAAGAATCTTCTGCTCTCTATTTCTCCTTCCCAGGGGAGATGGGTATACTAGCTCAAGTGCTCCTCCTTAGGATCAGTTCCTGATATCTCGATGGTAGGTTTCTTGGTGGAACCACCATCGGGGGCTGCCACATGGCCTGCACCATTTTGGTGAGACCCTGAATCTACTGCATCAGCAGGTTAAACTGCTCTGAATCAATCATAACCATCGATGGAGGAGGAGGTTGAAGTACCAGCAATGGAGTAGGAATGGATGGATCTGGCTCAGATCTGATGGTAGAAGTGGTAGATCTCTGGATAGTCGCCTTCTTTGAAGGCATTTTTTGGGATTAAGGGAGAGAATGGAAATGAACCTTGAAGAAGAAGATCTATAGGGTCGACTGAGCACTCCTTTAAAAATAAGGGTCCCTCAGAAACAAAAAGGTCCTTCCTCTAGCATCAATCCTATTGGTGTAGAATCTGGTTGACGTCGGATCGAGCTAGAGTTATGGAAGAAGAGGTCACCATCGATGACCTGCAAAATAAAGTTCCTCCTAGAGTCGGTGGTGGTGGCTCCGGTAGGATCCTCCAACGATCAAGTCAGCTTTTCTGGCCAACAGAAATAGAGTATTCAGAAAAGAATTTAGTAGAATTTTGAGAAGGAGAAGAGAGCTTAGAGAAAACATATATGAAGGGTTCCTTTTTATAGATGGAGCCTACAACAGACTGATAGTGACAGTCATAATCATCCGATTGTAGGCCGTCCGAAGCCACTCAGGATCACATGGAGTTTGTTACGGAGAGAGATGTCGCCTATAGCAGACTGATAGTGACAACCATAATCGTCTGGTAGCAGGTTGTCCAGGACCGCTCGAGGCCGCATGAAGTTTGTTATGGAGAGAGGTGTCCATTATCGTGATGTGCCCGTTCGTTGAGATTTAATAGTCGAGGTTCAAAGAAAGCAGGCATTGGTTGGTGAAGAGCTTTGACATATATCAATTCTAGAGGAGTTTGAACTCCTAAAGAAAACACGGCTAGAGGGGATCATCCAGAAGGAATGCTAGTTGAAATATGGACGTAATCCACTAGAGGAATCTGGATGGAGTTCGACTGACGAAGAAGTTTGGAAGGAGTCCGACTGATGAAAAAGTTCGATTGAAGGAGAAGTCTGGATGGAATTCGACTACTGAAGGAGTTCAGAAGGGGTTTGGCTGCTGGTAGAGTCCGATTGAAGGAGAAGGTCGGAAGGGGCCCGACTAATGGAGAAGTGCAGATGGAGACCGACTGATGGAGAAGTTCGACCAAAGGAGAAGTTAGGAAGGGGCCTGACTGATGGAGAAGTTCAATCGAAGGAGAAGTCAGGAAGAGGCCCGATTGATGGAGAAGTTCGATTGAAGGAGAAGTCTAGATGGAGTCTGACTAATGGAGAAGTTCGACCAAAGAAGAAGTCTGGATGGAGTCCGACTGATGGAGAAGTTCGACTATTGAAGAAATCTGAAAGGGACTTGACCGCTGGAGGAGTTTGGAAGGAGTTCGACCATTGGACGAGTCCAAGAGGGGTTCGGCCACTGGAGGAGTTCGGCTATTGAAAGAGTTTGAAAAGGGTTCGATTGCTAGAGGAGTTTGGAAGGAGTTCAAAAGTGGTTCGGCTGTTGGAGGAGTTCGGTTGCTGAAGGAGTCCGAAAGGGGTTCGATCGTTGGAGGAGTCCGAAAGAAGTTCAAAAGGGATTCGACTGCTGGAGAAGTTCGGCTGCTGAAGGAATCCAAAAGGAGTTCGACCGTTGGAGGAGTCCGAGAGGGGTTCGACCGCTGGAGGGAGAATTTTAGATCGAAGCTCTTCCGTGATTACTAGTTACATTAGGCTAAGCATCAAACTGGACTTTGGCGGAAGTGGGATTTATCCCCAACAGTCATCTTATCAAGATGACATGACTCATAGGTATTTAATGATTCACAATCATCAATATCAAGGATACGCTCCTTGACTAACCTGTTAATCCTATTCTTGTTTATATGATCGAGCCTATAGTGCCAAAGATAAGTATTAGTGACATTATCTAGTTTTAGTCGTTTATTTGACATGTACATTATACTAATAGGTTGTGATAAAATATAAATATTATTTCTTAATTGTTCTTGCATTATTGTGACATCATTCATAATGATATCGTAATAATGTCCCTTTATTGATAAACTATAACCATTTTGGGCCAAAAACCCAACGGATATTATGTTCATCATAAAAGATGGACAATAGTGATAGTCACTTAAAATGACACTATTATTTTTGAAAAATAGTTCAAGAGTTCTCAATGCTAGAACTGAAACTTGACTTACATCCCCAACATTAAGAAATCTATCACTATTCTTAAATTTTCTATCAATTCAAAGTCCATGCAATAAATTGCATGTATGAATCGAACTCTTGGTATTTAATCCCCAGGTAGATATATCATATATGGAGAAATTACAAGGTGTTATCAAATAACAGCCTTGACCAGCAACCACTTCATGATTTCTCCTATTTAGCCTATTTGGATTAAGAGGACAATTCCTTTTTAGGTCTGCCTTATTAGGGTCAACACTAGACTCCTTGTTCTTAGGTCCTAAATACTTGCCACTGTCCAACGGTAAACGGAGTAGATTAACTCTAGCCATTCTAATTATCTGAAAGAAAAACATGAAACCTTGTTAGTACTCAAATTAGTTAATCCTAAAGACTTGAACTTTAGTCTAAAAGTTCTTCCACTATTTTTAACAAATTGGTAGCCTTTACCTCCAATTCGAAAAAATACACTAACTCCTTAGTAGGTATTGGAATCCATATAGACTACATACGGGCTCGAGGAAAGTTCTAACTCGTGTGCATCTATAGGTAGGTTCACAATCAATTATTTTCTCTAAATAATTTTCAGTATTTAGGTTTTGCCCCAGATGCCAAATCAGTAGGCTATGGCCTCCACTGAAAAGGTCTGGTTAGGTCTAACCATTAACATGATTGACTTTGGTGCATCAAACTATTGATAATCAGGTTCGAGGAAAGCTCTGGCTAACCTGATCACCATTAAGAGAGTGCGACCTAATCATCATATGATGTACAGTAATTTCAATATCCAAATAAACACCAGGTGTAAGGCACCTCCAATGTTCACCCAAAAAATTGGACTTATTAGTATTCACCTTAATGGGAGGCTATGATTCTGTTATCTCCATAACTTAGTCATTTTAAGGACATAATAATTTAGAGGATTTAGTTTACATGTGATTTAAGGATAGAAAGCACACAGACCAAATTTCTCCTACCGACTTCACCAAGTCAAGTCCTCCCACTGACTTTCTCAAGTCAATAGGTTAGGACTAGGATCAATTTAGGTCCATGGGCACCTTATTCAGTCTTACTGATTGAAATCAGTCAAACTGATTCCTAATGACATGGATCAGTCTGAATCACCAAGTGATCTAATCAAATCCTAATCGACCATGTCGACCAGGTAAGTGAGATCAGTGGAAGGAATATGCCATTAACTCTTTAAAGATCGAATCAGTGTGAGTAGCTTCTAATTAAAAACCACTGGTCTAGACTGCGAAACTTTCCTTAGACACCAACTGGTTAATAAGATTAATCTGATCAACCTAGCAATTTTGGGCTTAACCGCATAGCCATTAATCAAGTCCATCTTAGTTTAGTTAAAGACATGGACTTATCTAACTACAACTATTAGAGTTGATTCTAGAGTGTCCTTGATCTAATCTAATTCAACACTTGGTTAGATTTGATCAATTACTCTAGATTAATCCATTCTTTAACTAACCTTAGGTCTAACCCAATTAATGGACCTAATTCATCTAACCCTTTAACCCACGGTCTTATGATTTTATCTTAGAATCTTTAATTCACAATTATAGAACTTAGAAGACAATACTTAATTCTTTTAATTAAGTTTTTGGATTGATGGGTTAGGCTTCAGCATTTCAAAAATAGTTTTTAAATTTTGAAAGGTTTTTATTTTCTATTTTCCAAATGGATTGACTCATTTCAGAAATGGAGAGGCTCATTTCTCAAACAACAACCTATTACTAGTTTTAAATAGAAAACAAAACATAATAAAAATTAAACTATGAATTAATCTTTTAGATTTAATTTAAAATACATTCATATTTATTTTTTAATTAAAATAATTTTAATCATTAAAATTTTTTTACTGTTCATCTTAATGAATGAGTTAACGGTGGCACCCCTACCACCATAAGGGATCCCACTGAATGGGAGGACATGGCCTTTAAACCATACTTGTCCCTTATGATCGGACGGTTTGGTGGCTCATTCATTCTTGATTACTAAGTTATTTGAATTAAGCATATCAAATATACTAACATTTAAGTTTTAATTATATATTAGACATGTCAAGCAACCTTACTCTGATACCATTGAAGAAAATCAAGTAGGATAAAAGCATGCATTTTTAAAATATTTTTGAATTATATAATAGCAAAAGAATTAGATTAATCTACTGTATGCATTGATCTAATCAAATAAACCCTACTCAGGATCTAAACATGCTAATATATAATTTGAAATTTAAATGTGATTGATCAGCAAATCGAATCTGCTGATCGATACGAGTTAAAAACTCGATACCCATGCATGGGTAAATGATCTCCACAATCTAAATCCACCAAAATAAGCTATGGTATCATGCTACAGCTGCACACTCATTTGGCCTCTATGGTTGGTCCACACGAAGCTCCTGATCCTGACCAGCGCCACTAGAGTGCTGCTCCTCGCTGGAGCCATCGACGGTTGATTGCGATCGATTCAATCGATCGCCTTCTTTCTGATCTTTTGGATACTCCAAAAAATCAAAACATTGAGTATGGAGGATGATGAGTCAGTGTTTGAAGTTTGGTGATGATTGGGTACTCACAGCACTCAATCTCTCCACCCAAACCTAGAGACCCAGTTCCAGGGTTTTGCACTCATCGGAAACCCTGATTACCGAAAATCCTCTCATGCCCTCTCTCTTTGGAATTTTCTTATGAAACAATTTTTCATGAATCAAGGGACTCTCCCTCTATCATACGTCTCTTTGAAAACACCTATTAGATGGGTGACCAAAGATTAGAAAATAAAAGAAGTGGCATGTAAAGATTTTAAGTGCAAGAATCCTGGTTTGACTTTTCCACCCCAGATGGATGCGCCCCACTCTGATTTTCTCTCTTTAAGAAATCCTCTCACACCTCTCAGCCTTCTTTCATGTAAACCCATGCATGCCCACATGAAAAACTATTTTAAATGTGCGCTAACAGTGTGATTTGCATGTAGGTTTGGATAAGGGAGAAAGAGGTTAGATGGTTTCAACTAAACACTTGAATTCAAAATTCAAGTATAGAGATTATCTCTTTCCAATGCCAAACTAGCATGTTTGACACATAGAAAAACTCTCCTTCTATGTGCCCATACTTAGAAACACACAAAAGTGTGCGTGAGAAATGAGTTTGATGCATGGAGAGGATAAGAATAGGAAGTTTCAACCAACTAACCAAAACTTGAATTCAAAATTCAAGTTTATTTGAACTGGTCCAACGCTTGGACCAGGTCAAAAGTAGATGAGAGGAGGGGCACAGAAACCTTCTTTTATGAGAGAAAAACTTACGTAAAAAATTTGGGGCATGAGACAAGAGTGGAAAAGTCAAAGCAAGGTGGCGTAGGGAGAAAGTTTAAATTCAAACTTACTTTGAATTTGTTTTAATTGGTTTCAACCAAATCAATAATTCTAGACCTAATTAAATTAGATCAAACCCAACCAAATTAGGTTTAGCCCAATCTAATAAAATTCTAATCAAATTAGAAATTAATTAGGTCCAGGTCATGATCAAATCAGAATCAAATCTTCCATAGCGATTAGGTCATCTCATGACCTTATCGGGTCAAACCCAATCGAATTCAATTTGATCAGATTTGATCAAATCCTCATTGCTCAATTAAATTAAGCTAATCAATAATCAAATTGCTAATTAATCCTATAAAAATATTAGAATTTCAATCAAATGAATGTTTGAACAATAGAGTTCCATCAACATTAAACTTCTGAAGAGTCCCAAACCAGTGGGACTCTAGAACCTAGTATCTCAAATGAATGGAACTCACGATTATAGAGTTCTAGACCAATGGGACTCTTGATCAGAGAGTTTTAGATAAATAGGACTATGAGTCCTAGTCTAGTGGGACCCATAAAGATAGAATCCTAGTTAGTGGGACTCCTAATCATAGAGTTTCAATCCAGTGGAACTCTTGACCATAGAGTCCTAGTCATCAGGACTCATGATCAGCCATCAGATCAGATAGAAACTCCTTATATGTGTGACCCATAGGTTCGATTTCTAAGCTAGTAGCACAAAAATTGATTTTTTGTATCAATCGATGTGACCATCTAGCAATGGTACCCGACGTTCGGATAGGTCGAAAAATCGCAACGTAACAAAGACAAACCTATGGCATATGGTTATCATATAATTCATCCCCTAGACCTCGATGCTCAAAGGATGATCTAAGGTTTACCGTCAATCCTAAAATTGATCTATAGTGTATTTCAAAATTCAGTTTCCATCACATGGACCACCTCGATCGAGGGTTTGCTAAATTGAAATACAGTGATGCACTTGCTCCAACACTTAGAGGGGTCAATTTCATCTTGACACATACACCGATTTCATAAGTACTTGACTACACCTAGTAGTGTTTCATCATTGAATTAGAAATTTAGGTAGTCTGGTACCTAAATATAGTGAGTTGCTTGTAAGTCACCGTGGTGGTCTCAGATCTAAGGGACACTTATATCCATATCCTTCACGAGCAATTCTTGATAGTAGAGAGCTTCGTAATTGGATCACATTCAGTGAAATATATTTCTACACTTCACTTGCATGCTATAACAGTATCTTCATACTTTTTGGTTAAGAAGACAATCAACACTTATGGCATACAACAACCTACACTCAATATATTATTATCCTGAGTAATAGCGTATCATTTGGTTGCAAACTAATTTAAGGACTAAACGATAAATCTTCCTTTGTCGAGTCTAAATAGCCCTAAGAACTTCATCATAGAAGAGTTCATTATAGAAAGATGCATAAAGTAATGAAAAATGTCAAAATAATAATTTTATTTATTAATTATTCAAGTATAATTATATTTAACTCAACCATCTACAATCTAGATGATTGGCTTTAGGATCCAATTATATTTATACCTATATCCCAGTAGAGCAATTCTCGATCATAAAATGCTTTGGAGTTGGTCACGTTCAGTGATGATGTATCCTTACATCTCACTTATATGCCATACCAGTATCTCCACACTTCTTGATTAAGAGAATAACCAACCTATATGGCATACAACGATCTATGCTTGATAAATGCTATCGTTCTAATTAACAACATATCATTTGATCATGAACAACTTAAGGACTAATCAATAAATCCTCTCTTTATTAAAACTAAATAGTCCTAAGGACTTCATTATAACAATGGAGTTCATCAGAAGATGTAGATTTTATGATAAAAATATCAAAAATATATTTTATTTAATAATAAATTAATTATAATTATAAAATAGCATAATCATCAATAGGCTGACTATTAGCTTTGGAACATATTTTTCAATAACTCTCATTTATCCTAAAGCCACTCGGCATAGTATCTAATATCCATCTTTGACTTGTGGTTGTCAAACTTTTTTATCGCTAGGGCATTAGTAAAGGGATTGTTCAGATTCTTCTTTTTGTCGATCTTCTTAAGATCGACGTCACCTCGATCCACAATCTTTTGGATCAAGTGATAGCAGTGTAGTATGTGCTTTGTCCGCTGGTATGCTTTCGATTCCTTCGCTTGAGCAATGGCACCAATGCTGTCATAGTAGAGCAAGACCAAACCATCAAGAGAGGATGTTACTCTGAGCTCGGTGATGAATTTTCTCAGCCACACGACTTTCTTCGTAGCATTTGATGCTGTGACATACTCCACTTCACAAACAGAGACTGCTATAGTATGCTGCTTGGCACTCTTCCAGCAATTGACTCCACTATTTAGGATAAAGACATAATCGGATATATTTTTATTGTCATCATGATCAGAATGAAAGCTTGAGTCTATAAATCTCTCAAGTTTCAGATTTGACTCACCATAAACTAACAATTGGTCTTTAGTACTTCTTTAATACTTAAGGATTGCTTTAACCACTTTCCAGTGGTTCTCTCTTGGATCAGATTAGTATCTACTCACTACTCCTAGTGAGTATGTCACATCCGATCTCATATATATCATGACGTACATGATAGATCCCATTATCGAAGTATATGGGACTCTACTCATACGATCTCTTTCTTCAGGAGTTGTCGGATAATTCTTCTTAGAGAGAAAAATTTCATTGCCTATCAGAAGATAGCCTTTCTTAGAATTCTCTATGCTGAACCTCTTCAGCATAGTTTCTATGTACGTAGACTGAGATAACATAAGCATCCTCTTAGATCTATCTCTATAGATCTTCATCCCTAGGATGCAGGATGCTTCACCCAAGTCCTTCATGGAGAACTGAGTTGACAACCAAATCTTTATTTCATGCAGCGCAGGGATGTTATTCTCGATTAAGAGAATATCATCTACGTATAAGATAAGAAATACTACTATCAGACCATTCGCCCACTTATAATGCAGGACTCTTTTCCATTCTTAACAAAGCCATATGTTTTAATCATCTTATCAAAATGCATGTTCTAACTTCGAGATGCTTATTTCAATCCATAAATGGATCTTTAAAGCTTGCACATCTTGGACTCATCTATAGATATGAATCTCTCAGGTTGTATCATATACAACTCTTCGATCAGCTCTTCATTTAGAAAAGCTGTCTTTACATCTATCTTGGCCTCGATCTCATAGATCTAGATACGTTAAAGCATATGCCAAAATAGATCTTAAGCATTGCTACAGAAGAGAATGTCGTTATAGTCAATATCATAACATTGACGATACCTCTTGGCAACCAGATGAGCTTTATAGGTCTCCACCTTTCCATCTGCGTCTCTCTTTCTTTTGAAGATCCACTTACATCTAATTGGTTTAATTCCTCGGTGGATCAACCAATGTCCATACATCGTTGATCTTCATGCTCCATTTTAGATTCATGGTCTGTAAACCTAAAGAAAAAAATATAAC
>QRFJ01005920.1:0-205502 GCA_006176705.1 Cocos nucifera | reverse complement strand
GATTTTCTATGTGACATGAGTTAGCATGAATCAATGAGCAACCTAATCAAAAGCTAATTAACCACATTGGTTAGGTAAGTGAGATCGGTGGGAGGGTTTGCCGAGGCTTGCCTTAGACACCATCAGAAATGGCCAGATAAGTAGGCTATCAATTAAAATCCATTGGATGCCAGACTTATGTTAGATTCTAATCGATTTATTAATTTTGATTTGATTTGCCTAAAGACTTGGGGTCGACTATTGAGCTATGATCTGTATCCATTTGTTAGATGTATAGACTTTGATCAACTACAATATTGAATTGATCTAAAGAAATGACCTAATCCTAATTAACTATTAATTAGGTTTGATTAACTTTTTAACTAAGTCCACATTTAATCTAATCCTAGGTCTAACCCAATTAAGGATCTGATCAAAGCTAACCCATTATCCATTAATCCATATTTTATGAAATTATCTTAAGATCTTCAAATCACAAACCTAGATTTTAAATAATCACTTAATTCTCAATTAAGTTTAAGTTTATGAGTTTGAGTTTATGGAATCTCAGAACTAATTTTTGATTTTATTATTTAAAATATTTTTAAATTATAAATACTTTACTTTGAATCAAATTCAAATGATGGTTTTAGAATTGATTTGTTTCAATATTTTGATCATATCTTAGGATTTTGAATCTAGAATTTTATAGAAAATAAGTTGATGAATATATTAATTATAATATAAAAATTATTAAATTTTATATTATTTTATTTTTTTATTTATATTTAATAATTTTTATGATTTTTATAAAAATAATTAATTTTAAAATTTTAATTATAAATTAACTAAAAATAATTTTTTAATATATATATATAGAGATAAAATTTAAATTTAAATTTAGACTTATTTTATGATAAATAAAGATACATGGATATGCGCACACGAGAAGAATGAAATGCATAGAGCAATAATGCAGAAGAAAAGGTTGTTTTGGAAGAAGTAGGCGTGGGCTTTAGCAATTAATGATGGGGCTAAAGCAGTTAATGCTTAAAAGCTGTGGGCGTGGCTTGGGACCAGGTCCTTTATTGGCTGGCTGGTGCATTTATTGAAGAGAACCTGGGACTTTGTGGGCTTTGGTAAAACAAAGATATATGGACGGATGCTGGACCGCGGATGTGTGAAATAAAGGCAGCTGGGCGCATGAGTTCGGGCTGGTGAGCGAACACGAACGAGGAGCCGCATTTCTTCGCACGAATGCCGGATGCAGAATCAACGCGGATGTTTGGAGTTCATGAAAAAAAAAAAAAAAAAGAGAGAAAAAAATTAGCTTGAATGATATTTATTTTTTTTTTTATCTTTCATCCTCTTCTTCTCATCTTATTTTTTTATTTTTTTTCATTTTTTCATCTCATCCATTCATTTCTTAATCCTTATTTCTTTCATTAATTTCATATCCAAAAAAATATAAAATCTTTCCTTCCTTTTTTCTTCTGACATCTATAAATAAAGCTCAATACCTCTACCTTGAATCTATCTCTCTACACCATAATTTTTATAAGAGCCCATGTAACAGGTGAAAATATCTATCCATAAAATTTTTATCCATCTATTTTTTCACTTTCTTCCATCCTTCCAATATATGAGAAGAGTTAGCCAGAGAAAAGATTGATCAAAGGAAGAGTCTGTTCTTTTTATTTCAGCTCCAAACCCTATTATGACTTAGAAATTAGTTTTATATTAAATTGTTTTAGTAATAAAATTTTATTTTAATTTTTTTAATTATCACTTATGTAATTTAATTTATGTAGTTTAAACTCAGGCACATAGGATAGTTTAATTTTCTTATTTTACTTATTTAATTTTCTGAATCTCTTTTCTTTTATATAATTCTATAATTTAAATTCCAATAAGTAGTATAAGAATTTAATTTTAAATAATTTTTAAATTTTAATTTAAATCATATCTAGCTAAGCAATCCTCTGAGATTTACGATGAAGCTAAATCATGATTAGAAGTAATTTTTAGAATTTCTTCTGGGCTTTATCTTTTTAGTTCTTCTTTCTTCAAGCTTCTTGTCAAGAGACTTGATGGACTATTATTAGGTTTCAATTTCTTTATAGTTTATGCTTGATTCAGTGCAAGAAGGATAATAAATAGAAGGCCTAAATCTTTTTAAATTCTTTTTCTTCTTTCTTATGAAAAACTTTGATAGATTATTATTGGGTCGGAGTCTCTTCATAGTCCATACTTAGGTAACACAAGAGAAGCAGTTGAAAGGAGAGTTCTTTAATTAGGGTGAATACTTGTCCATGCATTATACCTTGATCAAGAAACATTTTAAGAAAAATCTTAGAAATACTCTCTAAGTCATTGGTCTAGTGGATGGATCTTTAAATTATTATTCTCTATAATTAATTTACTATTTAGTAGTAAATAATCAAACAAACCTCCAAATTTTTTGTTAAAGCTCGCTTGAGCAAAGGTTTAAACACAATTCAAACATAATTCTTTGTGGGATCAATCCGTACTCGCCAAACATGCTACTTTGCATACCGTGCGCTTACGGTTAATTTAAGACACATAAAGTTTTTGGCGCATTTGCCGGAGAATTAACATATTTTAAATTATGTTCTAAATTCTTGTTCTTCATACTTTTAGTTTAATTTTAGTCTGACCTTTCTAATTTTTTTTTCTTTCTTATTTTATAGAAAATTGGTGGATGCTGAAAATCAGATATATAATCTAATCTTTTTTTTTCTTTTTCTTTAGCTTACTAATTTGATCTTAGTTCAATATTTTCTTTTTTCAAACTTGTTTGTTCTTATTGGTTGTGCATAAGTATATCTAAATTACTTTAAGGACACAAACCTAAACCAGATAAGGTGGAGATGTCATTACCCATCCTTAGCCCACAAACAAGTTTTCTTATTTGCATTAACCCTAAGCCTTAAATAAAATCAAATAGACGTCAACCCTAGGGACATCCGAGCTCATTAGGATAAGGAAACTCAAGAATTGGATCGGGTTTAAGTTGGTTGGCTTGTCGGTGTCTAGGAAAGTGGTTTATGGGATGACTGGGCTTGAAGGAAGGTAATTTTTAATTGATTTCATTTGCTTACTTAATCAATCTAATTGGTGTCTAAGAAAAGCAACGGGAGGACTTCCACCGACCTTACACTTACCTGACCGATTTGGTTAGTTAATTTTGAACTTCAAGTGCTCGAAGGCAGCCTTGGCAGTTAGGAGCTATCTAGAATTAGGGTAACCTAGGATAGATAATTGCTTGATAAGTATTTAAAAAATAAAAAAAAAATAATCTTAACTAATTCTTCTTCCTCTTCTCTTTTCTTTAAAAAAAATTTTAAAAAAAATAATAAAAAAAATATATAAAATAAAGTAAATTCTCCACTTTCTTAGTGAAGAAGAATTTTAGGTTGACTAGTTAGAATTGACTCGATTTCTGTGTCAAGCCTTAAAGTCTCTAAAATGGAAGAAATCAATCAGCCCCAAACCCTTAAGGATTTATGTTATCTAGTTGGGTCTGTCCAGCTTTTTTGCATCAGGTTGCCTCAACCTACTGTAAATAACTTTGAAATTAAACCCCAAGTGATTAATATGCTTCCAAAATTTACTGGAGTAGAGGATGCATATATATTCATTAGAAAATTTGAAGAGGTTTGCGCAACCATGAGGCTGCAATAACTTTCTAAGGATGAGATCAAACTGAGATTAATCAATTTTGTCCTTAAGGATAATGTCAAAAAGTGGCTATACAGCCTACCAAATCAATCTATCATGACCTGGGAGGGCTTTGTAAGAGTGTTCCTTAAAAAATACTTTTCCTATCATAAGACAGTTAGAATTAGAAATAAGATCAACCAATTCTACCAACTAGCTGGTGAATCATTTTGGAAGTATTTCGATCATTTTAAGAACCTCTTGACCCAATGTCCACACCATAGAATAGAGACCTGGAGGCTATGCCAGATAGTTTATGAGGGGCTAGTTTCAAATTCCAGAATCATGCTAGAGTCCATGTTCCAAGGTTAATTTATGTATAAAGAACCCAATGAGGCCTGACAATTTCTAGAAGACTTAGTCAAAAAGAGTTTACAATGAGAAACGACTAGGGGACCAGAAAGACCAGCATCTTCAAGAGATGGAATGTACCAAGTTCAAACCTTCTTAGCCGCAGAGGCTAAAATTGCAATCCTAACACGTAGGTTAGAGACCTTAGAACTGCAGAGACCAGCTAGTGTGAACCATGTGTCTGCACCCATGTGCAGTGGGTGCAGTGCACCAAATCATATCCTTGAAGATTGTCTTCTCCTGATAAACCCAACAGAGAATGGGTGTGCATAGGTAAATGCCGTATACCAAAAACCAATGAACAATCCTTATGCACCCATATATAACTTAGGATGGAGGAATCATCCAAACTTCTCATGGTCGTAGAACCCAAATGTAGGCGATCCTAGTTTCAACTAGCAAAACCCAAAGCCCAATCCTATGTTAAACAACCACCAGGTTTCGATAATCCTGAAAAAAAACTTAGTTTCTTAGAGAAAAGTCTGAAAGTCCTAGCCAAATCCAATGTTGACACCAATACAACATTAAGTAATTTCATGCAAACCACGGGCCAACTCTTAAATGCTAACACCTAGTCCATAGCCTATCTAGAAATGCAGGTAGGTCAGCTAGCCTCTACCATGAATGAACGAGAGCGAGGTAGGCTGCCTAGCCAACCCAAGCCCAATTCGACCAAAATGGTCCACGACCCCAACATAAAAATCAAATCAATTATGTGAATGCCATTCATACTTTAAGATTAGGGAAACAAGTGGATAACAAGATAGGTACATCTGACAATGGAGAGGACTCATCTATCGAACAACTTTAGGAACAACCTACCTTACAAACTCAAGCTTTTGAAACTGATAGTACATCCAGCCCTATATCTACAACTCCTAGAGCTCCTTTTCCAGATCGACTAAGGTCCAAAAAACAATCAAAACATTTGGATGAAATGTTAGAGGTGTTCAAACAAGTCTAGATAAATATCCCTCTGCTAGACATGATCCAGCAAGTACCGACCTATGCTAAATTTTTAAAAGACCTTTGCACCAAGAAGAGAACCACCAATGTACCGAAGAGAGCATTCTTAGCTGCAAGCATGAGCTCTTACTTGTCAAGTCATGTGCCAATAAAATATAAGAATCCAGAGTCCCCGACAATTTCATGTGTTATCGGAGAAACCAACATTAAGAAGGCCTTGCTAGACTTAGGGGCTAGTGTAAATATTTTGCCCTATTCAGTCTACGAGCAATTAGGATTGGAAAAACTTCAGTCAACAGGGATCACGTTGCAATTAGCAAACCGATCTTTTAGGATCCCTAAGGGAATGATAGAAGATGTTTTAATCAAGGTTGATAATTTTATCTTGCCCATAAACTTCATCATTTTAGAGACTGAACTAGTTTCAAATCCATAGGGCCATATCCTTATTTATTTTAGGAAGACCTTTTCTAGCAACTGTTAATACTGAAATCAATTATAGAAATGGACTCATGAAGCTATCTTTTGGAAATACGACCATTGAGTTAAATATATTTAATCTGGAATAGGAATCCACCCAACATGCTAATGTAAATGTAATCCAAGATGAAATTTATAAATCCATTGACATTAGCGATGAAGAAGTCGATCTGGAGTCAAGTATTTGGCTAAACCATTAACATAAAGACATCGATGAAAGACCTATTGACCATAGGATTAGCCAAAGATGGGAGCCTCCCACTGAACCATTCATGAAAATGGCTAAACCATCATCCAAGCCATCAATAGAAGAGGCACCCAAATTAGAACTAGAATCTCTCCCCAAGCACCTTAAGTATGCTTATTTAGGTCCAGTAGAAATCTTGCTTGTTATTATTGCATCAGACCTAAATTCTAAATAAGAGGAGTTATTAGCAGTCCTGAGAAAAAATCATGAAGTAATAGGCTGGACCATGACAGATATTAAGGGAATAAGCCCCTCCATAGTTCAAAATAGGATACACCTAGAAGAAGGGGCCAAACCAACTAGAGATGCTCAAAGAAGACTCAATCCAGCTATGAAAGATATAGTCAAGAAAGAGATTTTGAAATTACTTGATAATGGAATAATTTATCCCATCTTAGATAGTTCTTGGGTAAGCCCGGTTCAAGTGGTACCAAAAAAATCTAGGATAACAGTGGTCCAGAATTGAGAAAAATGAACTTATCCCGACTAGAACCCAAATAGGATGGAGGGTCTGTATAGATTATAGAAAATTGAATGCGGCAACAAGAAAAGATCATTTTTCTTTGCCATTTATTGATCAAATATTGAAAAAATTAGTCGGACAAGAGTTCTACTATTTTCTTGATAGATACTCCGGCTATAACCAGATCTCCATAGCCCCTGAAGATCAAGAAAAGACTACATTCATCTATCCATTCGGAACCTATGCCTATAAGCGCATGCCCTTTGGGTTATGCAATGCACCAGCAATCTTCCAAAGATGTATAATCAGCATTTTTTCTGATATGGTGGAATGATTTCTCAAAATTTTCATGGATGACTTTTCTGTCTTTGGCCCTACCTTCTCCGAATGTTTAGATCATTTGAGATATGTCCTAGAAAGATGTAAGGAGAAGCACTTAGTTCTTAATTGGGAGAAATGCCAATTCATGGTTAGAGAGGGCATAGTTCTTGGCCATGTAGTTTCACAAAAAGAAATTGAAGTAGACAAGGCCAAAGTAGACCTGATTGCTAATCTTCCACCATCCAAATCTGTTAAGAAAATCCATTCATTTTTAGGACATGCTAGATTCTATAGAAGGTTCATAGCCAATTTTAGCAAAGTGGCTCTCCTGTTGACCAACTTGTTAGCAAAAGA
Source organism: Cocos nucifera (assembly GCA_006176705.1). Taxonomy (NCBI): domain Eukaryota; kingdom Viridiplantae; phylum Streptophyta; class Magnoliopsida; order Arecales; family Arecaceae; genus Cocos; species Cocos nucifera. The sequence goes on along the minus strand of QRFJ01005920.1, from coordinate 198,600 downwards.
AACAAAATTTGAGTTTACTTTCAAGTGCCTAGAATCTTTTGAGTTCCTTAAAAAGACACTTATCTCAGCTCCCATTATTCACCCACCTATCTGGACCGTACCTTTTGAACTCATGAGCGATGCATTTGATCATGCTGTAGGCACAGTTTTAGATCAAAGAATTGATAAGCTGTCTAGAGTTATTTACTATGCTAGTAAAATCTTAAATGATGCATAGCTTAATTACACTACAACCGAGAAAGGAGTTTCTAGCCTTTGTCTTTGCCCTTGAAAAATTCAGATCCTATTTGGTTGGATCCCACACCATTGCGTATACTAACCACTCAATCATTAGACATCTCTTAGCAAAAAAAGATGCCAAGGCACGCTTAATTCGATGGATCTTGCTCCTTCAAGAATTTGATCTAAAAATCAATGACAAAAAAGGAACAGAGAATGCAGTAGCTAATCACTTATCCCGAATCATCGTCGCCCCATCTAGTGAACCATCTGTTAATAATTTTTTTTTTTATGAATAACTCATGTCGGTGTCTATTGAACCATGGTATGCTGATATTATTAACTATCTAGCCATTGGTAAAGTTTCTTCCCATTGGATCACTCAGGATAAGCACAAATTTCTTGCTCAAGTGAAGTGTTACATTTGGGATAACCCATATCTTTTCAAACAATATCTTGATCAGATCATTAGGAGGTATATTCTGGATAATGAGGTTAGAAGTATTTTATCTTTTTATTATGATCAAGCATATAGTGGTCACTTCGCATCAAAAAGACTGCCGCAAAAGTCCTCCAATGTGGATTTTATTAGCCAAATTTATTTAGAGATGCACATGAGTACTGTAGAAGTGCTCAATGCCAACAAATGGGTCGAATCATCAAGAGAAACATGATGCTACTTAATCCAATTTTGGTGGTTGAAATTTTTGATATATAAGGGATTGATTTTATGGGACCATTTTCAAACTCCTTTGGAAATGAATATATTTTAGTAACTGTCGATTATATCTCTAAGTGAGTAGAAGCTATTCCTTGTAGATCAACAGATAGCAAAGTGATCATTAAATTCCTCAAAAAAAATATTCTCTCTCATTTTAGTACTCCTAGAGCAATCATTAGTGATCGGGGGACACATTTTTACAACCGATCCTTTGCTACTTTAATAAAAAAATATAATGTTATCCGTAAGTTGGCCATATCGTATCATCCTCAAACTAGTGGGCAAGTAAAAGTGTCTAATAAACAAATCAAACAAATCCTAGAGAAAACTATTAATGCTAATAGAAAGGATTGGTCCTTAAAACTTGTAGATGCACTCTGGGCATACTGCACGGCCTTTAAAACCAACCTAGAAATTTCTTCTTATAGGATTGTATTTGGAAAACCTTGTCACTTGCCTATTGAGTTAGAACACAAAGCCATGTGGGCCATCAAGAAATTAAATATGGACTTGGATGCATCTGGAAACCATAGAAAGCTTCAGATTAATGAATTAGAAGAACTTAGAAATGAAGCTAACGAAAATGTCAGGGTTTACAAGGAACGAACAAAAGTGTTTCCATGATCAAGCAATTCTTAGAAAATCTTTTAGTCCTGGACAGAAAGTTCTTTTATATAATTCTAGATTACACCTCTTCCCGAGAAAGCTGAGATTTAGATGGATAGGACCATTCTTAGTTAAAGAAGTTTTCTCACATGGAGCTATAGAAATTGAAAAAAAACCCAAGCAATAGTGCTGTGTTTAAAGTAAATGGTCAACGATTATAACCATTATTGGAATTATCCACTGAAGTTATTTAGGAAGCCATGGTTCTCTATGAACCAACATATCCCGGTTGATCTATTTTCTGAGTTAGTCTAGCTGAAGACTTTAAACTTAGCGCTCCTGGGAGGCAATCCAGATCCTTGCATTTTAATTTTTTTTTAAAGTTTATTTAGATTTTACTTCAGTCAATGTCGAATAAGTTAGAGGGAAGAATCAAAAAGAACATATGAAGATACCTGCTGAACCAAGGACACATCAAATCAGATGTTTTTCTCCTTTTTTACCTATTGGATTGTTATTTTCTTATCTCATTGAAGTCACTATAGAATAAGTTGGGGAGGTGAAGGATAAATAAACTTTGAACTTTACTTTGAATCTTTGCACTCATAAATTTATTGATATTCATATATCTGACTATGCATGGAACTTGAGTAACATTAGATATTTTAGTAGCATCTGATGCACACTTTAGATAAATTATGGAAGTATTGAGGGACTGCATATTGATAAAATTCAATAGAAGGATTGAGTCTAGAATAAAAATTTATTTTTGAGCATTTCTAGCAATGTTAAGAAGAAAAAAAGCCAAGTTTTAGTCCATAGCCTATTTGACTCGAGTCAGTAAGTCCGAGGGGATGTTTTACACCTAATATCCTAAAGCCAACTAGTTTGGGAGTCATTGGCCTAACACTCGTTATAATAGTTAAATAGAAAGCTTAAGTGGTTAAGACATTGCATAGACTGTATTTTATCTAAAAAAAATAAAGGAATGAATGTGCAGATGCAAAACCACTAGCTCATCTTAGAGTTAGACGATCCAAGGATAAAGATAGGAGTGAGTCAAGAAAATCTTTTGTAAATTTTATATTCTTTACTCAACCATTCTATCGGATTGCCTTAATATCCCAAAGACATGTTTTGATAAATTTTTTAGATGGATATCATTTATTTTTAAAATTATTAGATGATCACTCATGTTGAAGAAAGTCAGTATGGTATATCAATATTATTTTTTTTACTCGAGAACGAATAAAGTTCAAATTGGAAGATGTGATAAATATATTAATTATAATATAAAAAATATTAAAATTTATATTATTTTATTTTTTTATTTATATTTGATATTTTTATGATTTTTATAAAAATAATTAATTTTAAAATTTTAATTATAAATTAATTAGAAATAGTCTTCTAACATATGTAGATAAAATTTAAGTTCAAATTGAGGCTTGTTTCCGTGATAAGTAAAGATACATGGATACGAACACAGAGAAGAGGAGGAGGATGTATAGGGCAATGATATAAAGAAAGGATTGTTTTGGAAGAAGTAGGTGTTGGCTTTAGTAATTAATGATGGGCCAAAGCATTTAATGCGGAAAAGCTGTGGGCGTGGTTGGGAGCAGGTCTTTTGTTGGCTGGCTGGCTGGTGCATTTATTGAAGAGTAGTGGGACTTTTGGGCTTTTGTCACCATGCTGGACGGGCTGGCATACTGGTGCATATGTGAAATAAAGGCAGTTGGGCGCATGAGTTCGGGCTGGTGAGCAGACACGGATGTGGAGCCGCATTTCTTCGCACGAACGCCGGATGCAGAATCATCACGGATGTTCAGAATTTAAGAAAGGGAAAAAATAATAAGAGAGAAAAAATTTAGCTTGAATAGTAATTTTTTTTTATCTTATCTTTCATTTTTTTTTCTTATCTTAATTTTTTATTTTTATTTTTTGCTTTTCCATCTCATCCATCCATTTTTTAACTCTTATTTTTTTAATTAATCTCATATCTAAAAAATATAAAATCCTCCTTTCTCCTCACATCTATAAATAAAGTATAATACCTCTATCTTGGATCTATCTCTCCACACCATAACTCTTATAGAGCCCGTGTGAAAGACGGAAATACCTATCCATAAAATTTTTATCCACCTATTTTTCATTTTTTTTCCATCCTTCAAACATATGAAAAGGAGTGCTAGCCAGGAAAAGATCGATCAGAAGAGAGTTTGTTCTTTTTATTTCAGCTCCAAGCCCTATTTTGGCTTAGAAATTAGTTTTATATTAAATTTTTTTAATAATAAAATTTTATTTTAATTTTTTTTAATTATTACTTATGTAATTTAATTTATGCAGTTTAAATTCAGCATATAGGATAGTTTAATTTTCTTATTCTGCTTATTTAATTTCTACATCTCTTTTATTTTTTGTAATTTAAATTCCAGCAAGTAGTATAGAATTTAATTTTAAATAATTTTTAAGTTTTAATTTAAATTATGTCTAGCTAAGCAATCCTCTGGAATTTACGATGAAGCTAAACCATGATTAGAAGTAATTTTTAGGATTTCTTCTTGGCTTTATCTTTTTAGTTCTTCTTCCTTCAAACTTCTTGCCAAGAGACTTGATGGACTATCATTGATTTTCAATCCCTTTATAGTTCATACTTGATTCGGTGCAAGAAGGATAATAGGTAGAAGGCCTAAATCTTTTTAAATTCTTTTTCTTCTTCCTTGTGAAAAACTTTGATGGATTATTGTTGGGTCAGAGTCTCTTCATAGTCCATACTTGGGTAACACAAGAGAAGCACTTGAAAGGAGAGTTCTTTAATTAGGATGAATGCTTGTCCATGCATTACACCTTGATCAAGGAATATTATAAGAGAAATCTTAGAAATACTCTTTAAGTCATTGGTCTAGTGGATTCAAAAGTTCTAGATCTTTAAATTATTATTCTCCATAATTAATTTACTATTTAGTAGTAAGTAATTAAACAAACCTCTAAATTCTTTGTTAAAGCTCGTCTGTGTAAAGGTTTGAACACAATTCAAACACAATTCCTTATGGGATCGATCCATACTCGCCGAACGTACTACTTTATACACCGTGCACTTGCGATTAATTTAAGATACATTATAAGTTCACAATTTAAACTTTACAAAACTTATATGTCATACATATGCAAACTAGATTCAAAAATGAAGCTATATATCAACATATGCAACATGAAGATCTAGATCAAAACATGAAACATATCATATGGATCTCATCTAAATGATCAAAATCAGATCATAAATCATTTAATATTAGATTTAAAATTTAAAAATAAATCATAAATTATTTTAGATCTCATCTAATATATTTATGATTTGGGTTTCTCGGATCAGCACATACTAGGACAACCATTTTACTATAAGGGGTAAACCTTACAAGCAGGACAACCTTATGGCAATATGTGCAATCATGATATTATTTAGATCTAATCTAAATAATCTAAAATAAATCTAATATCTATTTAATTTTAGATTTAAATTAAAAAATTAAATCATAAATTTTTTTAGATCTAATCTAAATCATTTATGATTCAGATTCAGATCAGCACATACTAGGATAATTTTTTCATTGTAAGGGATTAACCTTACAATAGGATAACCTTATGGCAGTATGTGCAATCTTTAATTAATTTTAATTTTTAGATTTATTCTTAAGCATACATGAACATATTATAAAAGAACCTAGATGCTCCGATACCACTGATGAAAAACATATAGGGTTTCATGCATAGATTTCAAAACTTTTCAAAATTAAAATAGCGGAAGACAAAGATTAAATAGTTTAATCTACAATATGCACGTAATCAGATTACAAAATTCTACATCAAGGATCTATAACATGTCATGATGCAAATATAAATCTAAAAATAAATTAATCATAAGTGGTATTGATCATATCAATACCTAGATCTAGAATAATTCTAGATCTAACCCTAGATCATATCTAGGTTACCAAGAGATCAAATCTCTTATCTTGGTGCAGGTCAAGAACTCCATGGTTGATTTTTATTATTGCTTTTAGAGCCACACATGCGTCTAACCTCTATAGGTGATTTACATGAACCTGCAACACAGATCGGAGGTTCGTCGAACGAAGATTCGCTTGAAGTGCTAGCTTCTCGCGGATCCCTCTTGATGGTCAATCAAATATATATTCTTTGGATCTCTTGGATACTCCAAGAGATGAAGAATATGAAGAGGAATAAGAAAGAAATCCAACCCTTGGATCTTTCATAAATCAAAAAATAAAATAAGAAAAAATAAATCCTAAGAGAAGACAAATCTTCTCTTTTAGGATATCAACGATTGATGTCCTAAAAATATTTCTATGCCAGGATAAGAGGAGATCTTCTCCTCTAGATTTTTCTTATGTTTATAGATCTAACATCTCTAATTTTTTCAAAAATTTTTATAAAAATAAGGAGAAGAAGGATTCTCAAAGAAACCCTAAGAGAAGACCTTTCTTCTCTTCTTCTTTTCTCATCAGGACATGATCAGATCATGTCCAAAGATGATCACTATGCTCCTAACACCTTGAAGCACGGATCCCCATGCCATCTCAAATTTTCTCTCTCTAATTTTTATCATAGAAAAATCATATATAAAATAAGAAGAGAGAAACATAAAAGAAAAATACAAGAGAAGACAATCTTCTCTTACCTTGTCTTCATCAAGACATCATTCATTTTATGTCCAAAAGAAAGGTCCTCCTCCAAGAGTCTTGGCATCCCAAAACCACCATGCCTTTCTCATCCTTTTCCTTCAGATTTTTAATGAATTTTTTGGAATTTATCACATCCTCAAACCATCTCATAGAAGGCGCCCCAATAATATATGGATGACTAGGTCAAACCTAGTCTTTTATGGACTTCCTTATGGGGCGTCCAACTCTTGGACGCCCCTTCCTTGATTTTAGGCATGAGAACCAAAAAACCAATGCACAAAAACCTTGGGAGAAGGGCAAGAGAAAAGGTTGGGTGGCATGGGAAAAAATTCAAAAGGAGGGAAGAAAGTTTTGGTCAAATAGGAAACTAATCCAAACCACTTTCTAGTTTTGACCAAGTCAAAACAAATTCCTAAACCAATGAGAAGTGGGGCATGGAGACTCTTTCTTAGGCATGGGAATTTACATAAAACATTAGAAATAAAAGGTGTGGGCATGGGCTTTTAGAAATAGGAGAAAAAGAGAGTCCCAGTCTAACTAGGACTCCTTTTGTTTGACTAGGTCAAAATAGTTTTGAACCTAATTTAAATTTTATTTAAAATAGATTAAATATAACCTAATTTAGGATGATTCTAGTCCAACTAGTAGCCTAATTAAATTAGATTAAATCAAGATTTAAATTTAATTTAAATCCTAAATTAATTAGGTGCACCCAAGTCCTAATCAAACAAAAAATTATTCTTTCTTGCAATTGGCTTATCCAATAAACCAACTAGACTTAATTTAATTAAGTCTAAACTAATTCTAATTAAATTTAATTTAATTAAATTTGATCTCAGCCTGATTGCTCAATCAAATTAAGTCAATTAGCAATCCCATTGCTAATCGATCCTCCTGCAACACTTGCATTAGGTCAAATATCAATCGCATTGAATGTTTGAACTCAAAATGATTCTCAATCATTGATTAACTATCTAATCAAGTTACAAGCTCTAATGTATGTGACCCCATAGGTTCAAACCTAAGTCGGTAGTATAGGAATTAATTTTTATACTAATCGAAGTTACCATCTAGCAATGATTTCCGACGTCCGAATAGGTCGAATGTATGCAAAGCAACATTCTTAGAACCTTGGCCCATGGTTACTGTATAATTCATCCCTATGATGAACAATGCTCAAGACGACTTTGAGTATGCTGTCAAACATTCATATAAGTCACCTCTATTGTGTCTCAAAATTTTGCAAATTCTATGACATCTCATGAGAATTATCTAGGCCTAGGTTTTGCTAAATTGAAACACAGTGAGTCATTCTCTTCCTGAAGTTAATCAGGAGTGGTCAATCCTATTTTGACTCACACATCAACTTCACAAGTACTTGACTATATCCAAAAATCTTCTGAACCTATATTAGAAATACAGGCACTCCAACACCAAAGTACAGTGAGTTGCTTGCAAGTCACCATGGTGATCTTAGGTTGGAAGGGCACTTATATTAATTGGCCTTAACTAGCTACTCTTGATAGTAGAGTGCTACATTGATCACGTTCAGTGTAGATATACTCCTACATCTTATCTGGATGCCATACCAGTGTCTCCATACCACTTGGTTACGAGGACAACCAATGAATATGCCATACAATGACATACACTCGATAAGTTATCATCCTTATTAATAACTTATCATTTGATAGTGAACAGTTTAAGAACTATCCGATAAATCCTTTTTTATTGATTGATTATGATTCTAAGAACTTCATCATAAGTTTAAGAGTTCATTTAAGAAAGATAGAACTTTTATGATGAATCAACCTAAATAATTATTATTATTAGATAATTTATATATTAATTTCAATCATCTACCACTTAGATGATTGACTTTAGGACATATTTTCCAACAAGGAGAACCTCATCTTGACGTGAATAAAGACCCTCATAAGGAATATGAAGATCCTAGTTTCTAAATTGGGAGAAAGATAACTTCCAAACCAAATTCAAAGGCCTCTGTTCACAAGCAAGGGGGATAGACCTATAATGTGACAAACAGAGGACACCATTGTGAAATAACTACCTTCAATGATAGCACCAATAAATATTCAATTAGACAAGATAGTGAAGATGAAAAAAATATTATTTCATAAAAATAAAGTTCATTACATACGAAGGTCCTTAGGACCTGATTACAAAAATAAACAAGCAAAATAATAAAGTTCTACTCAGAGTCAAACTTTGGACTACCGACCCTAACCAACATGAGGGAGTGCTTTAGATCTTCTATCTTCTCTTCAAAGTCTCATCTCACCGTCAAGCTCTTCCCAAGCAATTTTTAAGATCTCCAAAGATCGTCTTCAACTTTTCTTAGCCTCTTTCTCAGGACTATGGATTCGGCCTCAGCATTTTTCATTGCATTCTTGTGATAGGTTGTCTGGATCTTGAGTTAAGGGAGTTCGGCCTTACACTTTTCATAATTCTTCGAAAGATCTCCAAGGATTCTCTTTAGAGAGGCAACTTCCTTTGGATGTCCTCTTGGACCGACTTGGATCTTGTCCGCCAACTACTTTTGAAATTGCATCACCTCGGCATTTGCTATCTTGAGCTTCCTTTTATAATCTTTAATCTGCCCACACCACCCAATTTGGTAGGTCTCATATGCCTTTTTAGCATCAAGCAGCTATTTTTGAAGGTCAAAGAATTTCTTTGACCAATCTCAATTGTAGTCTGCTTGATTTTGACCTCAGGCTGAGCTTCTCTCCAATTGGTTGATTCTTTTTCTTGCTTCACATGTTGAAAAATGTGTTCCAAAATCAATTATCAGTCTATTGATGGTTAAGCTATATTGTAATTATAATTAATTTATTAATTAATAAAATATATTTTTAATATTTTTCATCATAAGTTTTTCATCTTATAACAAATTTCATTATTATGATGAAGTCTTTAGGACTATTTAGGTTCGATAAAAAGAAGATTTATCGATTAGTCCTTAAAACTATTCATGACCAAATGATAGATTGTTATTTAGGATGATAGCATCTATCGAGCATAGGTCGTTGTATGCCATATATGTTGGTTATCCTCTTAACAGGAGTGTGAAGACACTAATATGGCATACAGGTGAGATATAGGAGTATATTATCATTGGACGTGATCAATTTCAGAGTATTCTACTATCGAGAATGTCTTTGATGGGATACAGGCATAAGTGTCCCTTAGACCTAAGATCATCTTAGTCACTTGCAAGCAACTCACTATGCTTTAGTACCAGACTAACTAAATTTTTAATTCAATAATGAAAGACTTCTAGGTATAGTTAAGTACTTGTGAAGTCGGTGTGTGATCAAGATGGAATTGACCACTCCAAGAGTTGGAGAAGAATGTATCACTATATTTCAATATAGCAAAATCATGGTCAGGATAATCCATGAGATAGATTTGGTATTTTAAAATACAATATGGATAGCTTGATCAGAGTTGATAGTTGAACTCTGAGATATCCTATGAGCATTTTGGTCATGGAGATGAATTATATAAAAACTATATCCACATAGATTCTAAGAATGTTGTTCTACACATTCGATCCATTCGATCGTTAGGTATCATTGCTAGATGATCACTTTGATTGATATAAGAATTTATTTCTATGCTACCAGCTCAGGTTTGGATCTATGGGGTGACACACATTAGAGTTCATGATCCGATCGGATAGTTGATCAATGATTGAGAATCATTCTAAGGTTAAGCGATGATTGATATTTAACTAAGTACAAATATTACAGGAGGATCGATTAATAATTTGATTATTAATTATCTTAATTTGATTAAGCCAGAAGATTAAGATTAAGTTTAATTAAATATGATTTAATTAGATTTAGTTTGAGCTTGATTGGATCAAGTTTAATTGGTTTATTGGATAAGCCAATTGCAAGGAAGAACTAGTCCTAGTTCAATTAGGACTAGTATCAACCCAATTCTAATTCAATTAGAAATAAATCTGAATTAAATATAATTTAATCTAATTTAATTAAGATCTTAATTAGACTAAGACCTATTCTAATTGGGTTGAATTAATTCAAATTTTTATTTAGTTCAAATAGCTTATTTGACCAAGTCAAAATAGAAGTTCTAGTAAGACTAGGACTTCTTAGCTTGCACCACTTGGACTCCCACACCCTACCCATGCCTTATTCCTCTTATTTGTTCATGGAATCCACTTCTCTCAGGCCCTTCATGCACACCCACTTGCTCTCTTTCTTTCTTATATGGCAAGCTTATTGTGGACCAAGTCAAATAGGTTAGTTGTTTTGAAATCAAACTCTATTAGATAGAGTTTGTTGTAACCAAAACTTCTTCCTTAATTGTGCTGCCCACAACCCTGAAATTTCTCTAAAATTTTCATGGCTGTATGAGTATTTTTGTGTGCCTCTCTCTTGTGGTCCATGGCAAAAATAAAGGAAGGGGCACCCAAGTATTGGGCGCCCCAACTAGTTGCCATATTGGTTCTTTCCTAGTTTAGAATTTGATCCAAAAAGGACTCCTCTATAACTCATTATATAGGATGAATTTTGTAATTTTTGGACATATTCCAGACCTTGGAGTGTGCTTTTGGGCATGTGAATACCAAGGTGAGAGACCTCTTGGGTGTTGGGTTTTCATAGATGCTAATCTGGGTGTCTGGGTGAGAGAACAAAGAAGAAGAAGAGGGTCTTCTTCTAGGGTTGCTTTGTTCTTCTCTTATCCTCCTCTTCTTGAGATTTTTTTGAGAGTATCTCATATTTGAAACCTCTCCTCTTCCTTCTATTTTTTGGAGAAGTCCAAATCTAGAAAAAGAAAGCATCGAATCGACTATCGAAGAAGGATCAGCACAGTACTAGCATACTATGCTGATTTTCTGCATAAAACTTTTGATCGAGGTTCGTGGGCTCGTATGGACATCCCTTAGAGATCAGACATGTATGCAGCTCGAAGCATCATCCTCAAATCGGATCAATAAGTTAGAATATCTAACTTGCACAAATAATATAGATCTGATCTGTTATTACATACCTGCATTAGATGTAGTGTAGATGCATGTTGATATGATCAACATGTTCTTTTTCTTTATATATTTTAATTTTTGATTTAAGCTCATGCCTTAATTATGTAATAGATTCTTAGATTTAGGTATTCTTTATTTTTATAAAATAAATTTTAATTTATTTTAATCTTTTGCTGCTTGATCTTGGAAAAGTTTCAAGATCTAGTCCTGAAAATCTAGATCTGATTCCTTCAATTAGTATCAGAGCCAAGGTTGAATATTACATGATTATATATGCATATTTAGATTATTTCTTAGATTAGATCTAATTTATAATCTGATTATTAAATTTAAAATTAAAAATCTTGATCACATGAATTGATTATAAGGTTGTCCTGTGGTAAGGTTTACACCTTACGGTAGAGAGATTATCCTAGTTCGTGTAGATCTGATTCTTATCATAGATTTGTTGATATGATCTGATCTTATTTATGATTTATTAGGTTTAAAAAAAATTTAAATTAAAAAATAAAAGTTTTAGATTGCACGGACTGATTATAAGGTTGTCCTGCTATAAGATTTATCCCTTACAGTGGAGAGGTTGTCCTAGTACGTGTTGATCTAAAACATTGATCATAAAATTCTAGATTGGATCTAAAAAATTTTATGATTTAATTAAAAATATTTTAATATAATTTTAATTATCATAAATATGTTAGATTTGATCTAAGATAATTTATGATTGATTAGAATTGAAACTATTTTCAATTACATGAACCTATTTAGATTAGATCTAAAGTAGTTTCATGCTTATCTTACTTGCATATTGATTATGAATCCAACATGCAACTTGGTTGGTAGAACCATATTATAAAAATATTTTATAAATATGAAAATTATTTTTGAAAAGCCAAATCCCAACCCTCAGCCCAAAACTTAATTAAGAATTAAGAAGTTGTTTGATTAGGATCTAGGATTGTGAATTGAAGATTCTAAGACACAAATCATAACACCTTGGGTTAAATGGATTAGTAAAGATTAGATCCATTAATTGGGTTAGACTTAGGATTAGATTAAAGTATGAACTTTATTATAGAATTGACTAAATCTAATCAATTGTTGTCTTATATTAGATCAAGGATTCTCTAGATCAATTACAATAATTATAGTTGATCAAGTCCATGTCTTTAACAAAACCCAAGATAGACTTGATTCTTGGCTATGCAGTCTAGCATGAATTGTTTGGTTGATCTAATTAATACTAATTAAACTAGTTGGTGTCTAAGGTAAACTAGACTAGTGATCTTTAATTGGCAGCCCGCTTACCTGATATTTCTAATGATGTCTAAGGCAAACTTTGGCAGACCCTCCCATTGATCGAAACTTGTCTGACCTCTTGGTGAAATTATGTTTTGATCAGATCACCTGACTATTCGAGCTGATCCATGTCAATTAGGTAAATCAGTGTTACTGATTTAGGTGCTCCTAGACCAGCCTACTAATGGTCTTCCTTAAGCTGACTTGGTGAAGCCAGTGGGAGGATAATGATAAGTTGATTCATCTGATCTTCCCTCTTCTTTAAAAATTAAATTCCTCTAAAATTATTAGGTCCCTAAAATGAAATAGTTATTATGATAACTAGATCATAGCTATCCATTAAGTAGGTGATAATGGATCCATTAGTTAGATAATCATTGGAGGTCCAAAGGCTTGGTGCTTATCGTCTAATAAAATTATTATTTATTATATGATTTTTTGGCTGCATATTTTCTAAATGATGGATGAAGGAAATAATGTAGGATTTGCAGTACTACTTTCAAAATTTTTTTTAAAAATAATAAAAATATAGTAAAAAAATAATTAATCTAATTAATTATCTACTGATCATATCAAAATATTAAATCTCTACACTAAGGATCTAAACAATAATATGCATGTATTCATATAGATCTGAAAAATAAAACTATGCAGCAAACTATTTACTACATCTATGTGTTCAAAATATAATATCTTTTTGTAGGTAGTCGATCGTCATGATCTGATCATCATCGAAGAGGTCTGCTGGTCATGATGTAGCCACATAGATATTTGGCCTCCATTGATCGTCGATATGAGGCTCCTGATCCTGATCGGCTCCCCGTGAGTGCTAACTTGACACCGGAGTCTTTCAAGGGCTATTTTGATTGAACAGCTTTGATCTTCATTTATAGGCTTCACGGACACTCTAGGTTGCTGGAAGACATAGTAGAGAGGTAGAGGAGGATTCTCTCTAAAATTTTGTAGGCTTACGATGCTTGTAGCTCATGTAATGGCTTCCCAAAACCTAGGTCGAATACCTAGGACTGCACTCATCCTAAAAAACTTGCACCCCTTCTCTCTTGGTTTTCTCTCTCTTGAAGATGATTGAAGTCTCTTCCCATGCACCAAATGAATCTCACAAAAATCCTCTCTTTAGAATATGTATTTGCACATGTCCCAAAAACATTCTCTTTTAATATTTGCGCAAAGAACAACTTCTATGCGTATGGGGAACCACAAACTAGTTTGAATGCTAGTTTGAATTCAAAACTCTTTTTAATCCAAACTTCATCCAAACCAATTCAAACTTATTTGGAATGTGTGAAGGAGTTGTGCGCCCACTCTTCAACAAGGAAAAGTCCATGTGAAACCACTTTCACGTGGAGATAATTGGCACACAAGAGAAGAGTGGCGCAAGGGATAAGATATGGTTGTTGTCAACTCAAATTCAAACTCATTTTGAATTTGAATGTCAACTAATCATAAATTATCCATTGAGGATGTGGAATATTAGGGCATGAGGTATTATGTGCATTAGAAAAAAGTCATGAGAGAATAAAATTCAAATTTTAAGTGGGCGTGGGACATAGGTGGCATATGGGAAGAGAAGACTAGTCAAATTAGTCTTTGAAATTCAAATTTCAACCAACCTTGATCCAACCCAATCAAAATTGGTTAGGTCCTAATTAGAATAAATTAAATCCAATCCATTTAGGCTTAATTAGACTCAATTAAATCTTAATAAAATTTAGGAATTGATCAAACCCAATCTCTAATCAAATCAGGGTTCGAACCTCCCCGGAGATTAGGTCAACTTGTGACCTAATCGGGTTAAATCAAACTGAACCCAATTCAATTGGACTTGAATCAAAAATCATAACTCAATCAAATTGAGTTAAAATCACTAATTAAACCTCTCATAATCTTAGAGTCCAAATCTGGTAGGTCACCTAGGCAATAGAGTTTCTCGATATGAAACCCTAATCAAAGAGTCCCAATCTAGTGGAACTTTTGACCCCGGTGTTCGAAATGAATGGAACTTACAATCACAGAATCCACACTCTTAATCAAAGAGTTTCAGACAAGTAGGACTCAGTGTCCTAATGCTATAGGACATTTGGTTGAAGAGTCCCAATCCAGTGGGACTCTTGACCATAGCCAATAGATCAGGTAGAAACCTCTAGTGCGTGTGACTCCACGTAGGTTCGAACCTAAGCTGGTAGTAGAAGAATCACTTTCTATACTAATCGATGTGACCATCTAGCAATGGTATCCGATATTTGGATAGGTCGAATAGTCATAATCATAATAATCAGAACCTACGCGAGTATGGTTACCATATAATTCATCCTTATGACCTCTATGTAATAGATGACTCAGGGTTAGATCCGTCAATCCTAGAAAATACATCCATGTCGTGTCTCAAAAGAAATTAATCCCTATGACTCCTCACTAAGACTACCTTGGAAAGGCTTTGCTAAACTAAAACATAATTGAATATAGCACTTCAAACCAGGAGTGGTCAATCCCATCTTGATATACGTACCGACTTCTCAAATACTTGACTGTGTCCAAAAATCTTCTATCACTGAATTAAAAATTTAGATAGTCCAACATCAAAGCACAGTGAGTTGCTTGAAAGTCACCATGGTGATCTCAGGTCGGAGGGAACACTTATATGCATATTCCTATCAGAGCTAATCTTGATAGGAGAAAAGCTCCGGAGTTGGTCACGTTCAATACAGATGTACCCATACATCTCACTTGCATGTCATACCAATGTCTCAACACTCCTTGGTTATGAGGACAACCAACCTATATGGCACACAACAACCTATACTCGATAAATATTATCATCTTAAGTAAAAACGTATCATTTAGTCATGAACTATTTTAAGAACTAAACGATAAATCCTCTTTTGTCGAATGTAGATAGTCCTAAGGACTTCATCACAACACAGGAGTTTATTAGAAGACAAAAAAAATTATGACAAAAAATATCAAAATAATTTTTATTAATTCATAATTATATATAATTATTAAAATATAACTCAACCATCAACAGGCTGACGATCACTTTAGGACACATTCCAATAATCTCCCACTTAGACTAAAGCCAATTGGTGTAGTATCTAATACCTATCTTCAATTTGAAGTTGTTGAACTCCTTCACTGCAATAGGTTTAGTGAATGGGTCAGCCATATTTTTTTTTCATTGATCTTTTGAAGGTCGATGTCACCTCGATCTACGATCTCTCGGACAATGTGGTAGCGGCACAGAATATGCTTCGTTTGCTGGTGTGCCTTCGGTTCTTTCATCTGAGCAATGGCTCTAAAGCCGTCATAATAGAGTAGAACTGGACCATCAAGGGAGGGTGCTACTTCAAGCTCGGTGATGAATTTTTTCAGCCACATTGCTTTTTTGGTAGCTTCTGATGCAGCGACATACTCTGCCTCGCAAACTGAATTGGCCATAGTGTGCTACTTGGAACTCTTCCAGCAGACAACCCCACCATTAAGAATGAATATATATCTCGATATACTCTTGCTATCATCATGATCAGATAGAAAACTGGAGTCTATAAATCCTATAAGTTTCAAGTTCGATTCATCGTATATAAGCCACTGGTCCTTAGTATTTCTTAAATACTTCAAGATGGTTTTAACAACCTTTCAATGGTTCTTTCCTAAATCAAACTGGTATCTACTTACTATCCCTAGTGAGTATACTATATCTGATCGTGTACATGTCATGGCATATATGATAGAATCCACTATCAAAGTAGATGGTATTCTACTCATACGCTCTCTTTCTAGAGCTGTTGTCGGACAATTCCTCTTTGAAAGAGAAATTCCATGGCCTATAAGTAGATAGTTTTTCTTGAAATTCTCCATGCTGAATTATTTCAGTACCGTATCAATGTACGTGGATTCAAACAATCTAAGTAAATTTTTAGATCTATCTCTATAGATCTTCATCCCTAGGATGTAGGAAGCTTCTTCCAGATCTTTCATGAAGAACTGTGACGACAGCCACATCCTTATTTCTTATAATGCAGAAACATCATTTTCGATTAAGAGAATGTCATCCACATACAATACTAGAAATATAATTGCTGGACCATTAACCCACTTGTATAAGCAGGACCCATCTTTGTTCTTAACAAAGCCATACATTTTGATTATTTTATCAAATCATATATTCTAGCTCCTAGATACCAACTTCAGTCCATAAATGGACTTCTGAAGCATACACACTTTAGACTCATCTATGGACGTGAACTCTTCAGGCTGTATCATATACATCTCTTCATCTAGCTCTTCATTTAAGAAAGCTGTTTTCATATTTATCTATCAGATTTTATAGTCAAGCTGGACAGCTATGGCAAGCATAATTCGAATGGATTTGAGCATTGCCACAGAAGAGAATGTCTCATCATAGTCAATACCATAACATTGTGATACCCCTTGACAACCAAATGAGCTTTATAGGTCTCCACCTTTTCTTCTGCATCCCTTTTCTTTTTGAAGACCCACTTACACCCTATAGGTTTAATCCCTTCGGGTGGGTCAACTAATATCCATACATCATTGATCTTCATGGACTCTATTTTGGATTTCATGGCCTTAAGCCATTTCTTAGAGTCTAGTCTCTGTATTGCATCCATGTAGGTAATCAGGTTCTCATCGTTCTCATCGAGTTTGATGGGATCCCCGTCCCGGATCAAGAAATCGTAGTATCTATCCGGTTGACGTGGTACTCTACTAGATTGTCTTAAGGGTGCATCTACAATGGGCTCTAGATCTGATCTAATCAGATCCAACTTAGGTTCAACAACTTGTATTTGTTCTTTCGTCTATCGAGCTTCATCAAGTTCGACCTTAGAGGTATTAGTTCCTTCACCAAGGAACTCTTTTTCCAAAAAGACTGCCTTAAGGCTAACAAGCATTTTTTGCTTATCAGCAAGGTAAAAGTAATATCCTTTGATTTTTTTTGGGTAACCTATAAAATTATACTTATCAGACCTAAGTCCAAACTTGTCTATCATTAAATGTTTGACATAAGCTGGACACCCCCAAACCCTAAGGTATGAGAGCACTGGCTTACGTCCTATCCATATCTCATATGGTATTTTATTAATAGATTTATTCGAAATCCTATTTAGAATGTAACAAGCTGACTTAAGCACATATCCCCATAAGGAGATTGGCAAATCAGCAAACTCCATCATGGATCGAACCATGTCCAACAGAATCCGATTTCTCCTTTCAAACATACCGTTATGTTGTGGTGTTCTAGGAGGGATCCATTATGAGAGAATTCCATTCTTCTCTAGATATATCAGAAATTCGTTGAAAAGGTACTCACTCCCTCAATCAGATTAAAGAGTTTTAATACTCTTTTCAGTTTGCTTCTTTACCTCATTTCAAAATAGTTTAAATATTTCAAACGATTCTGACTTATGCTTCATTAAATAGATGTACCCATACCTCGATAGGTCATCTGTGAAGATTATGAAGTAGAAGTATCCACCTCTGGCACTTGAGCTCATGGGTCTACATACATCTGAATATACTAAACTCAGGAGTATAGTGGCTCGTTCATCTTTTTTAGTAAAAGATGACTTGGTCATCTCACCAAGAAGACAGGAATCATAGATCGAAAGTGATTCACAATCACTAACCTCAAGAATTTTTTCTTGAGCTAATCTATTTATTCTATTCTTGTTAATATGACCCAGCCTACAGTGCCAAAGCTAAACTTTGGATACATCACTAATTCTAGGGCATTTATCAAAGAATTGAACCACATTAATAGGCATAGTTAATAAATAAATACTATTATTCAATCATCCAATAAAAATTATAATACCAATCAAAATAATATTATAATTTTTTTTTTATTGATATTTCATAATCATTCATGGCCAAAAGGCCTATAGAAATAACATTCAATAAGAAAGTTGGACAAAAATGGCATTCATTAAGAATAACTTTATTTGAATTGATTATAAGGTTCATGATTTCTAAAGCTAGAATTGGAATTTGTCTTCCATCTCCAACGTTCAGGAACCTCTCACCTTGATCAAATCTCCTGCTGACCTACAAGCCCTGCATAGAATTACAAATATGATAAGAGCTTCCAATATCTAATACCCAGATAGTAGAATCAAATAAGAAAAAATTACAAGGTGTTATCATATAATTTCCTTGCCGAGCAGCAACTTGCTTCCTCCTCGGCCTATTTGGGTCCAAGGAGGCAATGTACAGAAGACAGTTCCTCTTTCAGTGCTTCTGCTTCTTATAAAAGAAGCACTCCACCTGGCTTTAGTCAGGCTTACACTTTTTAGTCTGACCCTGTGCAGTCGTCCTAGCATTTGGCTGCACCTTCTTATTCATGTTCTTCTTGTTCTTCCTTTCTTTCTTAAAGGATCGATGATCAGAAGAAAATCCTTCCACTACATTCACCATCTTCTTATGGAGTTGGTGATCCTTCTTAAAATTATGCAGCAATCTCAACAAGCCATGATAGTTGACTGTAGTTTTTGTCATTCTAAAATGAGTCAGGAAAGGGAGAAAATACTTGGGCAAGAAATTAAGGATCGCATCCTTACCGAGCTGCTCGTGCGGAAAAAAGTCCAGCTTGCTAAGGCACTCAATCATCTCAATCATGTACAATACATGATCGATGACTGAGTCCCCATCTCTCATTCGAGCATTGAAAATGGCATAACTTATTTATGCCTTTCAACATCATCAAGCATGCCAAAGAAGTCATTCAACATTTGAAGCATCTCCTATGGCTGGGCATTTTCGAACCTACGGCTAAACTCGTCATTCATTGCCGCCAGCATTATGCACTGAATGGTGGTATGGTCGTTGAGCCACTTCTAATAAGTATCTCATACCGCTCCTTTAGCATTCAGAGCTGGCTTCTTAGGTGCTGGATCCGTTACTATATAAAGGATTCACTCCTGCTTCAGGATGATTTTCAACTTACGATACCAGCTATCAAAGTTGGGTCCCATTAATTTATCATTATCTAACAATGATCGGAGCGACATGTTAGTGGCCATTTTTGCACAAAAAAAGAAAAATAAAATCTAATAAGTATATGAATCAATTATCTTAAAGACTTAGATTTTAGTCTAAAGATCTTTCCACTATTTTATACAAATTGGTAGCCTCTACCTTCAATTCAAAGAATTACTTTAATTTCTTAGTGGGTACTAGAATCCACATAAACTACACACGAGCTCAACTTTGGTTGGTCAACCCATGTGCATCTATGGATAGATTCAAAATTAATTATTTCTCTAAACAACCTCTAGTAATATTGATTTTGCTTCGAAGACCTAATCAGTAGGCTTTGGCCTCCACTGAAAAAGGTCCGGTTAGGTCCAACCATTAACATGACTACATTTGGTCTTATCTAACCAATAAATGATCAGGCCCAACTTTGGTTGGCCAACCTAACCACTATTAGAAAGACTTAACCAAATTATCATTTTATGAATGATAATTTCATTAGTCAATAATCACTAGGCCTTTGGGCCTCTAATGATTCATTATACTAATGAACCCATTATCACTCAACTTAATAGGAGTCTATGATTTAGTTATCTATATAACTATTTTATTTTTAAGGATCTAATAATTTTAGAAGATTTAATTAACATATTTTAAGAAGAAAAAGAAATTCAGCGAGCACCTAAACCACCACTGACTTTACAAAGTCAGATAAAAAAGAATCTAATCTAGACTGGCATTAGGAGCACCTAAATTCGCCAGACTGATTTACCTAATTGACATGGGTGAGCCTAAATCACCAAGTGATCTAAGCAAAATCTAATCCATCAGGATGGCAAGGTAAATGAGATCGGTGGAAGAGATATGCCATTAACTCATCAAAGATTAAATCAATGCGAGTAGCTTTCAATTAAAAACCACTAGTCAAAGTGCCAAACTTATCTTAGACACCATCCGATTTATTAGTTTTAATTTGACCAACCTAATAATTTCGAATTTGATCGTGTAGCCATGAATCAAGTCCATTTAGTCCTTATTAAAGGCATGGACTTGACCAATTACAACTATTGTAATTGAGTCTATAAAGTTCTTGATCTAATCTAAATTAACATTTAATTAGATTTGATCAACTACTCTAAATTAGTCTATTCTTTAACTAACCTTAGGTCTAACCAAATTTATGGACCTAATTCATCTAACCCAATAATCCACAAGTTTATGATTAATGACTTACGATTTTAATTCATAATTCTAGATACTAAATCACTTCACTTAATTTTAATTAAGTTTATGGGCTGAGGGTTAGGGTTCGGCATTTCAAAAATATTTTTTAAATTTTAAATTTTTTTTTACAATGTGGCATTATTCACCAATTGAGTCGACTCACTTCAAAATTGAATCGGCTCAATTCATAAATAATATTAGTTGTAGGGTTTAATCTGAAACTATGTACACTACATAATACTAAATCATAAATCAAACTTTAGATCCTATCTAAACATGCATTCATGATAAAAAATTAGAATAAAATCTAATTTATCATATCATAAAAATTAGATCTAATCTAAAAATTTTATGATCAACTACAAGATCAAGCACGTACAATGACAATCTTTGCACTATAGGGGGTAAACCCTACAGCGGGATAACCTACAGTCTGTGCGATTTTGATTTTAATTTTTAGATCTAATTAATTAGATTATTAGATTAATATTTAGATTAAATTTAAATTATCAATCTAAATATGTAAGCATATCATGTTTAGTGAACCCTCGCTCTGATACCATTTAAAGAAAATAGTACGGGATTTGCAGTGCTACTTTTGAAAAATTTTTTTTCAAAAATAATAAAAATATAGTAAAATAAATAATTAATCTAATTAATTATCTACTGATCATATCAAAATATTAAATTCTATACTGAAGATCTAAACATAATATGCATGCATTCATATAGATCTGAAAAATAAAACTACGCAGCAAACTATTTACTACATCTATGTGTTCAGAATATAATACCTTTTCATGGATAATCGAGCACCATGATCTGATCATCATTGAGGAGGTTCACTAGTCACGATGCAGCCACATAGATATCTAACCTCCATGGATCGTCCACATGAGGCTCCTGATCCTGATCGGCTCCCTACGAGTGCTAGCTCGATACTAGAATCTTTCAAGGGCTATTTTGATCGAATAGCTTCGATCTTCGTCTATAGGCTTCATGGGTGCTCTGGGTTGCTGGTAGACATAATAGAGAGGTAGAGGAGGTTCTCTCTAAAATTTTGTGGGCTTACAATACTCGTAGCTCTTGCAATGGCTTCCTAAAACCTAGGTCGAATACCTAGGACTACACTCACCCTAAAAAACTTATGCCCCTTCTCTCTTAGTTTTTTCTCTCTCGGAGATGATTGAAGCCTCTTCCCATGGACCAAATGAATCTCATGGAAATCCTCTCTTCATAATAGGTGTTCATACACATCCCAAGAACCTCCCCTTTTAATATTTGTGTAAAGAACAACTTCTATGCATGTGGGGAACCACAAACTAGTTAGAATTCAAAACTCTTTTTAATTCAAACTTTATCTAAACCAATTCAAACTTATTTGGGATGTGTGAATGAGTTGTGCGACTGACTCTTCAGCAAGGAAAAGTCCATGTGAAACCCCTTGCATGTGGAGATAATTAGCGCACAAGAGAAGGGTGGTGCAAGGGATAAGATATGGTTGTTGTCAACTCAAATTCAAACTCTTTTTGAATTTGAATGTCAACTAACCATAACTTATCCATTGAGGACGTGGAAGATTAGGGTGCATGAGGTATTATGTGCATGGGAGAAAAGTCATGAGAGAATAAAAATCAAATTTTAAGTGGGCGTGGGACATAGGTGGCGCATGGGAAGAGAAGACTAGTCAAATTAGTCTTTGAAATTCAAATTTCCACCAACTGAACCAACCCAATCAAAATTGGTTAGGCCCCATAAGAATAAATTAAATTCAATTCATTTAGGCTTTATTAGGCTTAATTAAATTTTAATAAAATCAAGAATTGATCAAGCCTAATTTTTTATCAAATCAGGGTTCGAACCTCCCTGGCAATTAGGTCAACTTATGACTTAATTGAGTTAAACCCAACTAAACCTAATTCAATTAGACTTGAATCAAAAATTATAACTCAATTAAATTGATTTAAAATCACTAATTAAATCTTTCATAATCTTAGAGTCCAAATCTGATAGGTCATCGGGCAATAGAGTTCATCGATATGAAATCCTAATTGAAGAGTCCCAGTCTAGTGGGACTCTTGATCCCGGTGTCCAAAATGAATGAAACTTGCGATCATAGAGTCCATACTCTTATTCAGAGAGTTTTAAAAAAGTAGGACTCAGTGTCCTAATGCTATAGGATATTTGCTCGAAGAGTCACAATCCAGTGGGACTCTTGACCACAGCCAACAGATCAGGTAGAATTCTCTAGTGTGTGTGACTCCGTAAGTTCGAACCTAAGCCAATAAGATAGGAACCACTCTCTGTACTAATCGGAGTGACCATCTAGCAATGATACCCAACGTTCGAATAGGTCAAATAGTCGTAATCACAATAATCAAAATCTACATAAATATGGTTACCGTATAATTCATCCCTATGACCTCTGTGTAATAAATGACTCAGGATTAGACTATCAATTCTAGAAAATACATCCATGTCATGTCTCAAAGTAATTAATTTTGTGACTCCTCACTAAGACTATCCTAGCCAAGGCTTTGCTAAATTGAAACATAATTGAACACAGCTCCTGAAATTAAGAGTGGTCAATCCCATCTTGATACACGCATCGACTACTTCAGTACTTAACTATGCCCAGAAATCTTCTATCACTAAATTAGAAATTCAGATCTTCCAACATCAAAGTATAGTGAGTTGCTTGGAAGTCACCATAGTGATCTTAGATCGAAGGAACACTTATACCCATATTCCATCGGAGCTAATCTTGATAGGAGAAAAGCTCCAAAGTTGGTCATGTTCAATGCAAATGTACCCATACATCTTACTTGCATGCCATACCAGTATCTTAACACTCCTTGTTTATGAGGACAACCAACCCATATGGCACACAACGATCTATACTTGATAAATATTATCATCCTAAGTAACAACGTATCATTTAATCATGAACTATTTTAAGGACTAAATGATAAATCCTTCTTTGTCGAATCTAGATAGTCCTAAGGACTTCATCACAATATAGAAGTTTATTAGAAGATAAAAAATTTATGATAAAAAATATTAAAATAATTTTTATTAATTCATAATTTATATATAATTATAAAAATATATCTCAGCCATCAACAGACTGATGATTGGCTTTGGAATACATTTTCAATAGTGGATTGATTAGCCAACCAAAGTTGGGCTTAATCATTTATTGGTTTGATCAACCAAGTATGGTCATGTTAATGGTTGGATCTAATTGGACCTTTTCAGTGGAGGCCAAAGCTTACTAATTAGGGACTAGAGCAAAAATTTAATTACTAAAAATTATTTGGAGCAACAATTGGTTATGAATCTATCCTTAGATATACATGGGTTGGCCAACCAAAGTTGGACTCGTGCACAGCCTGTGTGAATTCTAGTACCCACTAAGGAATTAGATAATTTCTGAATTAGAGGTAGAGGCTATCATTTGAATAAAATAATGAAAGAATCTTTTGATTAAAATCTAAATTTTTAGATTTAATAAATTAATTACTAATTAGGTTATGATTTTTTTTATGCAGATATGGTCACTTTTTTATCGCTTCGATCATTGTTGGATAATGATAAGTTGGTAGGATCCAACTTTCGTAGCTGGTAGCGAAAGTTGAAGATAGTCCTAAAGCATGAACGGATCCTATATGTGTTAACGGATCCTACACCTGAGGAGCCAACTATCAATGCATGTGGAACAATTAGATATACTTACTAGAAGTGGCTTAGTAATTGAACTATGGTGTACTGCATTATGCTAGCTGCCATGAGAGATGAGTTCAGTCATAGATTTGAGACAGCTCAGTCAAAAGATATGCTTCAAGTGTTGGAGGATTCTTTTGGCAGACTCGATGATATTGAAAGGCATAAGATTAGTTATGCCATCTTCAATGCCAGGATGCAGGACGATGCCTCTGTCATTGATCGTATAATATACATGATCGAGCTAACAGAGTGATTGAGCAAGCTTGGCTTTTTCTTGCATAAGCAGTTTAAAAAAGATGTAATACTAAACTCACTGTTGAAGTCCTATCTCTCATTCATCACTCATTATAGAATGACGAAGCCTGAAGTTGACTACCACGGGTTACTGGGATTGCTTCAGAACTTTAAGAAGGATCACCAACTCCACAAGGAGTCGGTGAACTTAGTGGGAGGTTCATCTTCTGGTTCTCAACCCTTTAGAAAAGAAAAGAAGAACAAGAAGAAGAAGGCATAGAAGTTGCAAGTTCAAGCTAAGACATCTGTGCAGAATCAGATCAGGAAGATCAAATCCGATAAGAGTCAAGCTGAATGATTTTTTTTATAAGAAGCGAGAGCACTGAAAGAGGAACTGTCCTCAGTACATTGCCTTTTTGGATCTAAACAGGTAGAGAAAGAAGCAAGCTATTGCTGGGCAAGGTATTTATATGATAACTCGTAATTTTTCTATTTATGATATTATTGACTGGGTATTGGATACCAGTAGTTTTTACCATATTTGCAATTTGTTGCAGGAGTTGCAGGTCAGTAGGAGATTCAAGCAAGGTAAAATGTTCCTGAACATTGGAGATAAAAGATCAGTTCGAGTTCTAGCTTTAGAAATCCTAAAATTTGTATTTAAATTCCATACCATTGTTCTTTATGATTGTCATTTCTATCCTAGTTTCTTTTTATATGTCATTTCTGTAGGCCTTCTAGCCAAAAATAATGATAAAATTTTAATTAAAAATATAAATTTATAATATCATTATGAATGATGTTACTATTTTTTATGAATATTTAAATAATGGTATGTATATGCTATCACAATCTATTAATATAGTCTATTCAACTAGCAAGCATCCTAAATTAGATAGTGTGTCAGATATCTATTTATGGCACTATAGGCTAGGTCATATAAACAAGAATAGGATAAACAGGTTGACTCAAAAGAGAATCCTTGAAGTTAGTGATTGTGAATCACTTCCAACTGGTGAGTTATGTCTTCTTGGTAAAATGATCAAGTCATCTTTTACTAGAAAAGATGAGAGAGCCACTGAGCTCTTAGGTCTAGTACATACTGATGTATGTGGACCAATGAGCATAGTGCTAGAGGTGGATATTTTTACTTTATCACTTTCATAGATAATCTATCTAGATATGGATATGTCTATCTGATGAAATACAAGTCGAATTCATTTAAAATATTCAAATAATTCCAAAATGGAGTAGAAAAATAAATTGAAAAGAGTATTAAAACTCTTCGATCTAACCGAGGAGGAGAATACCTTTTCGATGAGTTTCTTACATATCTGAAAAAAAAATGAAATTCTCTTCTAATGGACTCCTCTAGGAACACCATAACATAATGGTGTGTCTGAAAGAAGGAATCGGACTCTATTAGATATGGTTCGATCCATGATGGATTTTGCTAGGTTACCGAAATCTTTCTAGGGATATGCACTTGATTCGGCTTGCAATCTATTAAATAGGATTTCAAGTAAGTCTATAGTTAAAACTTCATATGAGATATGGATAAGACGTAAGCCAGCACTTTCACACCTTCTGGCTTGGGGGTGCCCGACTTATGTCAAATGGTTAGTTACAGATAAACTTGGACCTAGGTCTGATAAGTGCATATTCATAGAGTACCGAAAAGAGAGCAAAGGATACTATTTCTACCATGCTGATGAACAAAAGATGTTCGTCAGCCTTAAGACAATCTTTTTGAAAAAGAAGTTTCTTGGTAAAAGAACTATTGCCTCTAAGGTTAAACTTGTTGAAGTTCAATAGGTAGAAAAATTAACATCTATAGCTGAACCTGAGTAAGATTTGATTAGATCAGATCTGGAGTCTAGTATACTTGCATTATTAAGGTGATTTGGTAGAATACCGCATCATCCAGATAGATACTATGATTTCTTAGTCTAGAACGATAATCCCATCGAACTCGATGAGAATGATGAGGATCCGATCACCTATATGAATGCTGTGCAGAGATCTGATTTCGAAAAATGGTTTGAGGTCATGAAATCCAAAATAGAGTCCATGAAGGTCAATGATGTGTGGACATTGGTTGACCCACTGAAGAGATTAAACCCATTGGATGTAAGTGGGTCTTCAAAAGAAAAAGAGGCATAGATGGATAGGTGGAGATATATAAAGCCCGTCTGGTTGCCAAGGAATATTGTTAACATTATGGTATTGACTATGATGAGACGTTCTTCCCTGTGGCAATGCTCAAATCCATTCAGATAATGCTTGCGATAGTTACCCATATGGATTATGAAATCTGGGAGATGGATGTGAAAATAGCTTTCTTGAATGGAGAGCTGACCGGAGAGGTGTATATGATATAACCTGAGGGGTTCACATCCATAGATGAGTCCAAGGTGTGCAAGCTTTAGAAATCCATTTATGGATTGAAGCAGGCATCTTGGAGTTGGAACATGCATTTTGATAAGGTGATCAAAACGTATGGCTTCGTTAAGAATAGAGAAGAGCCCTGCATGTACAAGTAGGCAAATGGTCCAGCAGTGGTATTCCTTATCTTGTACGTGGATGATATTATCTTAATCGAGAATGACATCCCCATACTGTAGAAAATAAAAGTTTGGTTATCATCTCAGTTCTTCATGAAGGACTTGGATGAAGCATCCTACATCCTAGGGATAAAGATCTATAAGGATAGATCTAAAAAGATGCTTGGGTTATCCCAGTCCATGTACATAGATACTGTGCTGAAGAGATTCAACATGGAGAATTTTAAAAAAAGGACTATCTTTCCGATAGGCCATGGAATTTTTTTCTCTAAGAAGGATTGTCCAACAACTCCTGAGGAGAGAGAGCATATGAGTAGAGTCTCATATATTTTGATAGTGTGATCTATTATGTATGCCTATGACATGTACGAGACCAAGACGTGGCATACTCACTAAGAGTAGTGAGTAGATACCAGTCTGATCCTAGAGAAAATCATTAAAAAGTGGTTAAAACCATCCTTAAGTATTTGAGAAATACTGAGGACCAATGATTAGTTTATGATGAGTCAGATCTGAAACTTAGGGGTTTATAGATTTCGATTTTCAATCTGACCATGATGATAGCAGTAGCATGTTAGGATATATCTTTACTCTGAATGGTGGAGCTATCTGCTGAAAGAGTTTCAAGCAACATACTATGGCAGACTTTATTTGCAAAGTAGAGTACATCGCAGCATCAGATGTCGCAAAGAAAGTTATGTGGCTGAGGAAATTTATCACCAAGCTTAGAGTAGCATCCATCCTAGATGGTCCAGTCTTGCTCTATTATGACAGCACTGGTGTCATAGCTCAGGCGAAGGAACCCAAGGCACACCAGTGGATGAAGCACATTCTGTATTGCTTCCACCTGATCCAGAAGATCTTGGATCAAGGTGACATCGACCTTCAGAAGATCGACGAAAAGAAGAACCTGACCGATCCCTTCACTAAAATCCTAGTGGTAAAAGAGTTCGACAATCATAAGTCGAAGATGGGTATTAGATACTATGTCGAGTAGCTTTAGGACAAGTGAAAGTTGTTGAAAAATATGTTCCAAAGTCAATTGTCAGCTTATTAATGGTTGAGCTATATTGTAATTATAATTGATTCATTAATTAATAAAATATATTTTTGATATTTTTCATCATAAGTTTTTTATCTTCTAATGAACTCCATTGTTGTGATGAAGCACTTAGGATTATTTAGGTTCGATAAAGAGAGGATTTATTGATTAATCCTTAAAATAATTCACGACCAAATGATAGGCTATTATTTAGGATCACAGCGTCTATCATGCATAGGTCGCCGTATGCCATATAGGTTGGTTGTCTTCTTAACCAAGAATTATGGAGATATTGGTATGGCATATAGGTGAGATATAGGGGTACATCATCACTGAACGTGACCAACTTCAGAGCATTCTGCTGTCGAGAATGTCTCTGATGGGATATAGATATAAGTATCTCTTAGATCTAAGATCACCTCAGTAGCTTGCAAGCAACTCACTATTCTTTGGTACTGGACTAATTGAATTTCTAATTTAGTAATGGAAGGCTTCTAGGCATAATCAAGTACTTATGAAGTTGGTGTGCGATCAAGATGGAATTGACCACTTCAAGAGTTGGAGAAGAATGTACCACTGTATTTCAATATAGCAAAACTTAGCTAGGATAATCTATGAGATGGATTTGATATTTTAAAATATAATATAGACAGCCTTATCAGAGTTGACAGTTGAACTCTAAGGTATCCTACGAGCATTTTGGTCAAGGGAATGAATTATATAAAAACTATATCCACATGGATTCTAAGGATGTTGTTCTACACATTCGACCTATCCGACTGTCAGGTACCATTGCTAGATGATCACTTCAATTGGTATAAAAATTTGTTCCTATACGATCAGCTTAGGTTCAGACCTATGGGGTCTCACACATTAGATTCATGATCCGATTGGATGGTTGATCAATGATTGAGAATCGTTCTAAGATTAAGTAATCAATATGATTGATGTTTAACCTAGTACAAATGTTGCAGGAGGATCGATTAATAATTTGATTATTAATTGGTTTAATTAGATTATGCTAGAGGGATTAGATTAAGTTTAATTAAATATGATTTAATTAGATTTAGTTTGGGCTTGATTGGATCAAGTTCAATTGATTTATTGGATAAGCCAATTGCAAAGAAGAACTAAACCTAGTTCAATTAGGATTAGTATCAATCCAATTTCTAATTCGATTAGATATTAAATTTGAATTAAATTTGATTTAATCTAATTTAATAAAGATCTTAATTATACTAAGATCTATTCTAATTGGGTTGAATTAATTTAGATTTTATTTGGTTCAAATAGCTTATTTGACCAAGTCAAAATAGAAGTTCTAGTAAAACTAGGACTTCTTACCTTGCACCACTTGGACTCCCATGCCCTACCCATGCCTTATTCCTCTTATTTGTTCAGGGAATCCACTTCTCCCAGGCCCTTCACACATGCCCACTTGCTCTCTTTCTTTATTATATGGCAATCTTATTGTGGACCAAGTCAAATAGGTTAGTTGTTTTGAAATCAAACTCTGTTAGATAAAGTTTGTTGTAACCAAAACTTCTTCCTTATTTGTGCTGCCCACAACCCAGAAATTTCTCTAAAATTTTCATGGATTTATTAGTATTTTTGTGTGCCTCTCTCTTATGGTCCACAGCAAAAAGATAGGAAGGGGAGCTCAAGTATTGGGCACCCCAACTAGTTGCCATATTGGTTCTTTCCTAGTCTAAAAATTTGACCCAATAAGGACTCTTCTATAACTCATTATATAGGACAAATTTTGAGCTGATTTTTGGACATATTCTAGACCTTGGAGAGTGCTTTTGGGCATGTGAATACTAGGGTGAGAGACCTCTTGGGCATTGGATTTTCATAGACACTAATCTGGATGTCTAGGTGAGAGAACAAAAAAGAAGAAGAGGGTCTTCTTCTAGGGTTGCTTTGTTCTTCTCTTCTCCTCCTCTTCTTGAGATTTTTTTGAGAGTGTCTCAAATCTAAAATCTCTTCTCTTTCTTATATTCTTTGAAGAAGTCTAAATTCAGAAGAAGAAAGCACTGGATCGACTGTCAAAAGAGGATCAGCACAGTACTAGCATACTGTGCTGATTTCCTGCATAGGACTTCTGATTGAGATTCGTGGGTTCGTGTGGACATCCCTTAGAGGCCAGACATGTGTGCAGCTTGGAGCACCATCCTTAAGCCCGGATCAGCAACTTAGAACATCTAACTTACCTAGGTAATATAGATCTAATCTATTATTACATACCTGCATTAGATGTAGTGTAGATGCATGTTGATATGATCAATATTTTTTTTTTCTTTATGTATTTTAATTTTTGATTTAATATCATGCCTTAATAATGTAATAGGTTCTTAGATCTAGGTGTTATTTATTTTTATAAAATAAATTTTGATTTATTTTAGTCTTCTACTGCTTGATCTTGAAAAAGGTTTAAGATCTAGTCCTAAAATCCTAGATCTGGTTCCTTCATCATGAAGCTCGACCTCGAGAGAACAAATTCTGGTAGTTGAAGTCCATGCCTTCTCACCAGCAATTTTCCTTGCTCGTTCCAATTCTTCAGTTAGATGGTATTTTTTAAAGATGTATTCCTTGAAAAACTGCTTAGATGATTGATGAGCTACTTAATTTCGACGGTAGCTTTGATGTAATTTTTCTTTGATTTTTGGGGCTCATCATCAAGCTTCTTCAATTTCCTTCTTTTCTGATGAACCTACTTTCTCAAATTCTTAATTTGGATCTTCAAAGAAATACCCTGTGGTAATGGTTCCACCTCAAAGGAAGAATAGTGGGAAGCTTGGTGCTTCTTTTGCAGAGGTTGGCTCTTTAACGAGCTTGGCGATAATAGGCACATCAAGAGAAATTTTGGCACTAGCAGCTGAAGGTCCTGCTTCATCATTAAAGGAGTCTTCTACCAAGAAGTCAAGATCCATCTCTAGGAATTTTTCCATGCCATCCTCCTCTAACAGACCTTGAACCCCTTGAGGAAGGCCTCCTGAGCGAAAGCTATCTTGATATCCTCCATCTCCTTTGAAGACTTGAAGGATTAGACGACCCGCTCCTTTTCGAAACTGACCTCCTCCTCGGCCTCCCTCCATTTGTTCTCCTCCAGGATCAAGGCGGCCTTTCAGTTCTACCGATGTCTATTCTTCTTTTTGGAGTGCTTCTTGAAGGCACCCAATCTCAGCAGAGTGAGCCTTTCTTAAGTGCTCGACCTCGGTCTGGGCATTCTTAGCCTCCACCTAGGCTTCTTTGATTGCTTTCGAAGCCTTGGCTTTATGAAGGTTCAATACGTCTACATGGGTGTACAGATGATGTCCCAACTACAAATGATAGAATGTAAGTTGTGGTTGCAAGTTTACTAATATTAAACCAAGCTCAAAGGAAAGATTGATTACCTCAACGAAAGCTGCTTAAGAATCTCTTTTCTCTCCTCATCATTTGTGTGGATCATCCTCTCAAGAAGATATGGAAGGACACTACCTTCCATTAGGGGTTGGACGACCTCCTAGTTATCCAAGAAACCTTGCTCCTGGTTGGAGCTGTTGTTGCCACCGGACTCTCTAGTGCTCCTGACTTTTTTAGCGATAGCCTTCCTTTTTCTCTTCTCCACCACTCTCCCCTACTCTTGAGAGTCATGGAGGTAGCAGCTTCATTGGATGAAGTTGAGCTCGATGCAACTACAGCCATTTTCAGGGCAGGGGCTGCCTGGGTCAGTAAGGCCGAGCTTGGATCTTCAACCCTCGCTCGCTTCGACGACTCCCTTGAAGAACCACCATCCTTTCTTTTTAGGGCTTTGATTCCTTTAGTTAACTAGTCCAGTTCTTCTGGAGTCATCTCTACAGCAGTAAGAAGACCAAAGTTAGAAGAAAGGATAAAGCATAACTAACAAGATATGAATATATACCTGCTGGATCAAGGAGACTTAAGCCGAGGTTAAATAAAGTCTGATCTTCTAGCAATTTAGATAATCGAGAAGCTCGATAATTTCTTAATTTTCTAGCCAAGTCTAGGTCATCTCTCTCTAACCTCGGAGCTTGGCTGACCGAATCTCGTAGCTACCCCCAAGGAGGAAGTCCTAATTCCAAAGAAAGATAGAAAATAAAGAAAAATTTCTCCTTCTAGTTATGAATGGAAGAAGGGGCACTCTTAAGTAACCCCTTCTTGCCAAACTGGGAGGACATGTACCATCAATCTTTGGTGGTGGAATGATGTTTGAAGGTGAAATAATTACGAGACAAGAAAATGATAGGTTGGACCTTGACCGAGATGTAAAGAAAAAGAAATTCTATGATGAATCAAAATGAGTTCGGGGCCATAGAGGCAAAAGAAATATATACGAATCGAAAGAGGGCTATAACAAAAGAAGAAATGAAGAGTCGGAGTCCAGCACGAAGGGCTTCAGTGTACAAATAGAAGCAACTTGGGGGAGGAGCGCAAGCTCGGCCGCTTGGCTTGGAAAGCTCTAGTTCATATTTCAAGAGGACTCTATACTATATTTTGATTAGAGAAAGATCTTTAGAATGCAAAGAGCAAGGAATACTTTTCGGGAATAAATGTTGGATGAGGTGTTCCTATAGGTTCGGCAATTTTCCTAAGATGAGGATTTGACGAGCTCGAGTGGGCTGAACTCCTAGAATCAAAAGACCAAAATATTTCAAAAGATATTTGGATCAAA
The DNA here is from genome assembly GCA_006176705.1 of Cocos nucifera. Taxonomy (NCBI): domain Eukaryota; kingdom Viridiplantae; phylum Streptophyta; class Magnoliopsida; order Arecales; family Arecaceae; genus Cocos; species Cocos nucifera. The sequence continues at coordinate 165,541 of QRFJ01005920.1, read as the reverse complement.
CTAAACTTAAAAAAAATCCTAAAATTGGAAAAAATCGACGAAGAAACCCGAATTAGCTTTCAAAGGATAGTAAAGAAAAATACCCTAGAGCAAATGTAGAAAAAGGGTTAGGAGGCTAATCTAAATTAGTTAGAGAGTTTAAGAAGATGGTTGGAAAGATGGAAGGTGGATGGGAGAGGCGTCGACGACCAGAGAAATGATGAAAGGGGATGATCGGGGTGCTTGGGCTAGAGGAAGACGAAGGACGGAAGAAGATGGAGAAGAAAATCATAGGCGAAAATAGAAAGTTGGGAAGAAGAAGGTGTTTAAATAGTCAGAGAAGGTCAAAAGTGGTTATGATTGCAAACCTCCTCCGCCCAGTCTTCATCTACAATGTGTCTCGATCATCATGCTTGCAGCCAACATCTGACAAGGCATTTATGGTTACTGTACATAGAGCTTTGCAATAGAGAGAATTTCGAAAGTAGAGGTCTTTTTGAATCATTCGGTGTTAAGAAAACTTCGATGCCAATTCAAATATGCCAAGACTTTTCACCTTTCAAGAGTAGAAAGCTCGAAAAGGACTTCAACAGTCACAGTTTTATACTCCCTTCATTCAAACTTGAAACTCAAGATTAGGAGGACAAGTGTTGGAGATAAAGTAGCTTTCGTCGAAGTCCAGTGAGATGTCCAACCTCAATATAGCTCTGTTCGAAGTTGTGGCAACCATGTCCAAACTTTGACCAAGTTACTTTCTAGCTCCAACCCAATTTAAGAAGATCGGCCTTTAAACCTGGTACGTTGGATGAACTTCTTAACATCAACTATCAACTCTCTTCCAATGATTGTAGAACCTGCCAAAGGCATGATGGACATCATCGGGATGAACTTGAATAGCTAAAGGAGCCTTCATTCAACTAATTCTGATCTTTAGCTCAAGATGGACAGCAAGACTCCCAATATAAAATCTCAATGCAGCCCGACCTCGTCTAGTGGCCGATCTTGAAGATGGCCGAACTCCTCCTGGTCGAGTTCCATCACTGCAAATGGCAGATCTCATCAATCTCAGAAACCAAGAATCTTGGCCAATCGAATTCCTCTCCAACTGAATTCTTCTACTTTGCCCTATGAGTGGTAGATCTTGGCACTTTTGCATCAAGGATCCTAGCCAGTCGAACTCCTAAGAATAGCCAAAATGGCTCCAACGAGAAGCCATGAGTCTTGGCAGTCACCCATCCAGGCTTCTGGCCGATCTTGAATCTCTACTATCTCGATCAAGCTCCTTAAAGCTATCATAAGCAGCACTGATAAAATCTAACCAACTGTGGGTCTGCCGCTTATTACTTAGAAGCCAATCTTCAAGTTCGGCTGATCCGACTTCGAGTTCTCCATCCCAATAGGAACAACTTACTAATAGATATAGAAGTCTCCGATCACTCATTCGAACTTTAGCAAATAAAACTCAGCTACCTACAAGTTACGACAATGATAGTCCACTCTCCATAACAAACTCCACATGGCCTGAACGACCTACTGACATTCGATTATGGCTATCATTTTTATTTTATTATGGGCTCTGCCTATATAAAAGATCCTTTAGATACATCTTCCTTTCTAAACTCTCATCTCCGCTTACATTCTCTTGAGTACTCCATTTTTATTGGCTAGAAAACTAACTTGATCGTCAGAGGATCCTACCGGAGCCATCCACCTTCGATTTGGACTTCATCTTGCAGGTCTTATTGACGACCTCATCTTCCTTAACTCTAACATGCTCCGACATCTAACCATTTTCTACACCAACACCATCACTAATAATTTTAAAAAAAATTTATTTTAAAAAATTTTAAAAAAAATTATATTAAAATTTAATATTTTAAAAAAATTAATATTATTAATGATGGCGAATGGGTATTAGCAATGAAAACTACCATCGCTAATACCTTGACATGGAAAATATGGTTTTGCCGATCGTATTACCGATGGTGAACTTGCTATTGGTAATAATCCATTCGAAATAAAACTTCTTCAACCCTACCAGAGGGGGAAAAAATTTCCATCAGAGGGAAAAAAAATCCATGCATTCTCCACTCCCTATGCATCCTTCCCAATATTCCTTGCTCCCCGTGCATCCTCCTTCCTGATATCCCGACCCTGCCAGCACCTCTTATGATGTGGCTCCAAGCATACCACCCTGGCCCCTCCTCCCTCGAGCCTGCCAATGCTCCTACGCGGCCACCCTGAGCCCTGCCACCTTGGCCCCACCTTGCCCGTAGCCATCCCGACCCTACCTCACCCATGGCCACCCCAACCCCACCGATGCCTCCTGCTCTGTGGCCCCGAGACAACCGCCCCAGCCTCACCACTCCCATGGCTACCTAGACCCTGCTGGCGATGAAGGAAAAATGATTTTTTTGCTACAAGATCGATCTGATCTGATCTATAGCAAAATTTTTCATAAAAATTTTATAAAAATTTGATTAGATCTAAGAGTTCTCAGATTTGATCCAAATGATTTGATATTAAATCTAAAAATTAAAATTAAATCGGATAAAACTTTGTACTTGATTGAATAATCTGATTATCCTACCGATGATCTACTGCACTCAAAGTTCTAGATCAAGCCACGCATGCACCTGGCCTCTATCAGTATCTACTTGGACTGATTTTGGGTGTATTCTCCTTCCGAATTAGATCTACAAAAATTAGATCTGGATCTGATTTGTAGAACCTTCAAAACTCTTTCGAAGATGATGCACTTGTCTCACAAAACCCGTCACGTCTAGCCTTGTTTATGCACCAATCCACTTGGATTTCCTCGCTATTTATGCCTAACTATTGGGAATGGAGAAGAGGGAGAGGAGGATGACAGGGCATGGAATAATGGATGGGGTAGCAGCCTTGTGGCATGGGAATTTGTGCACACACAAATCCCAGGCGCAGGAGGGTTTTAAATAGACTTCCTACACCATGCAGTGCCACACAGCTTCGACTAATCACATGGCTTGATTTAATTAGATCTAAATCTAATTGGACATGTGATGTCACATGATCCAATCATGTTAGAGTCCCCTAAAATCCTCCATAGGTGGCACCAACATTGGATAAGCACAAATAGTTTGGCGCCAGGGTGTTTGATCTAATCAAAATCCTAGAGTCCCATCTACATGGGACTCCTTCCTTTTTCCCCATGTGCACACACCAACATAAGGTGTGCACACAAATTTCTGCATAGAAACCCAAGGGGGTGGACACCCCAAGAAACTCTCCAGGGGGTGCACACCCCTATCCTTTCTTTTCTGCATTGGGACATCTCATGTCTCGATAGTGACAAGAATTAGCAGGTCTTATCCTTCGGGTATAGAAATTGATAGGTGTTGTCCTATATCCATCTAATAGATTAGCACAATATTTTTTTGACTTGGACAAGCTTCAGTCAGATTAGGACAAAGCCATATAGGGTTCCTGGATGAGCCCAAACCAATTTAGCTCAGCCGAGATGAACTAGAAAGATTATAGAAGGAGAATGTTAGGCTTAATCATGTGCTAGCATGATTTTCTTGAACCTAATTGGATCTAATCCAAATTAATCGAACTGGGTTAGCTTAATTGATGAAATCTAAATCCAAATCCTTATTTGTGTGATCCAATTAAGTTTGGTTCCATATGGTAATGAGACATATCGTGATCTCTATCATCGACATCATCAAAATATCTTTCAATGGACTAAAACTTTTTTGATTCATACAATTAGAATGATCAATCATCAAGATCATTCTAATTGATCTCAAAATCTACTAATGACACCTAGCAGTATATGGTAGCAATCCATCAGGATCGAATGCGAACCTCTCAGTACAGCTACCTATGTGATTGGGTTCTTCTATCTTGAGCTCCGACAGGATTAGGGTTAAGGTAAACTCATCAAACCCAACATCCATCATATTAATTAATCATATGATTCGAGTTCGATGTGAAATCCTAATAGAAACTCTTTCTATCATCTTCACACTACCATGGCCATGGGCTTATGGGCTCGATCTCATAATCATCATAGGACTACTCCTCATCTATCGAGGTAGATAGATTTCTTATTGGTGCAATCCAATTCGTACAATATGTTATAGTCAACATACACCTCAGGATTCCAAATGTCTAGGAGATCATGTTATGGTATAGTCAAACTATAATACCTTCAAAGATGAACTATCGATGCATCTCAGGTCAAAGAACCAGATACACCTACTATAGCATCGAGCTAGTCATCGATGAGAAGGTAGACTTTCTTATGACTACTCGAGGTGGTCATGCTCGGTACCCTTATTTTCTAACGAGTACTTATACTCTTGCTCTGGTGTCTCTACACCATAGACTTAAGACTCATCTACTCTAAGAAAGCGATCATACACCAACCTTTCAGATCAATTACCATCCTCGTTATGATCCTACGATCAGGAGCAATTTATGAGTTAATTATGAAAATTCATGTCTTAAATTCTTAACTCTTAAAAATATGAATTATCATTACCATTAACTCAAAGAATGTATTATAGATACTTTAAATATACACTATGATAGAAAATAATTTTTTAATAATTTATAGTCAAAATTATAAAATTGCTCCTAGAAAAGTATTACAAGTGTCTGCCAATCTGGCTTCTAGAGTACACATCTAACAAACTTTCACTTGACTTAAAGCCAATTGGCTATAAATCTAAGTCCCATCTTCTCAAGATAGGCTTCGATCTTTTGCTAGCTCAATTATTTCACTAGTGGGTCAGTCGCATTATCTACGGTGTCGACTCTCTTCATCTCGACGTAATCCATCTCGAGGTAATTGCAGATGAGATAATATCGCTGCTCGATGTGCTTGAATTTTTTATGAGACCTTAGCTCCTTAGCTAGAATTATGGCACAATTATTATTCTAGTATAGAGAGTCGGCATCCGATGGCATCACTTCAAGCTCTGTGGAAAACTCTTATACCAGAATGCATCCTTCATAGCTTTCGATGTAGTGATATATCCTGCTTCCATTGTTGAGTCTGCGATCACTATTTACTTGAAACTCTTCCAGCTTACAGCACCATCATTATAAACAAACAGACTTTCAAATATTGACTTTTGATCATCTATATCAGACATGAAGTCTAAGTCTGTATACCCTTGTACCTGGAGTTCTCCATTACCAAATATCAAAAGCATATTCTTAGTCCTTCTTAAGTATTTAAGAATATATTTTATAGAAGTCCAATGCTTTTCACCTAGATTTGACTGATATTTGCTCATGACACTCACAGCATGCACAATATCAGGTCATGTACATAGCATGGCATAGATGAGGCTCCCTATTATCGAAGCATAAGAGATCTTGCTCATGCGTTCAATTTCCTCAGGTGTGTTCAGACACATCTTCTTGGAGAGATGAATGCCATGTCTAAAGGGCACTAATCTCCTCTTAGAGTTTTCCATGCTGAACCTCTTCAGCACCTCCTCTATGTACATCTTCTGTGAGAGACCCAGCATCCTATTCGGTCAATCCTTATAGACCTTTATATGTAATATAAAGGATGCTTTTCCTAGATCTTTCATAGAGAACTCTTTTGACAACCATATTTTGATGAATGTCAATATAAAAATATTATTTTCAATCAGAAGGATGTCATCCACATACAGTACGAAGAAGATAATAGCACTTCCACTGATCTTTTTGAATACACACAGCTCCTCATTTTTGATGAAACCAAATGATTTGATCATATTATTGAGATTGCAACTTATCTTTGATCGCTTCAGCTTGTGATGCTTGCTTAAGTCCATATATGGACCTTTGCAGCTTGCAGCTCTTGTGATTTTTATATTTCATAATCAAAATAGACTGTAATAGCAAGCAACATGCAGATATTTCAAGATGGCTATCCATTTAAGAATGTTGTTTTCATGTCCATTTTTCATATTTCATAATCAAAATAGACTGTAACAGCAAGCAACATGCAGATGGATTTAAGCATGGCTACTGATAAAAAGATGTCTTGATAGTCAATGCCTTTGCACTGACTATACCCTTTCGCTATGAGCCTAGCTTTGAATGTTGCTACATTTCCATCGGCACCTATCTTTCTCTTGAAGATCTATTTACATCTGATAGGTACAATACCTTCAGGTGGATCTACCAAGGTCTAAACTTGGTTCGAATGCATCGAGTCAATCTCTGACCTCATTGCCTCTAACCATTTCTCAAAGTTGATATCTGATATCGCCTTGCCCATCATAGGTCTTGGAATATCACCTTGAACCCCTTTTTCATGAGGAACATTTCCTCTACATCGTATGAAATTGTACCTAAGTACCTCTTAGGAGAATGGGAAACCCTAGTTGATTTATGAGGTGGTGGAGGTAGTGTTTGGACTGGCTCTAACTAATTTGGTTCTATAAGTTTCTTAGCTCGTTACTCTTTAGAGACATTCTCCTTGAGCCTAATCTATCTTCCGATGCTACCATCTTTCTTCCGATGCTACCATCTTGAATAAACTATTTTTTAAGAAAAATGGCATGTCAACTCACAATCACATTATGGTCTTCCAGAATGTAAAAATAGTATCCTAATGACTCCTTAGGATATCCAATGAATCAAGCTCTAAAGAACATGGACTCTAACTTGTTCGCTTATTGTATCTTAACATGGGCTAGATAATCTCAAATTCTGAGATGATTTAGACTCGATTTCTTACCATGCTATATCTCATACGGTGTGGTAGGAATGGTTCTAGAGAAAATCCTATTTAGTAGGTATATTGCTATCATTAAACTATGTCCTCAAAGAAAATCAGGAAGGTCGATGAAGCTCATCATAGATCGGACCATATCCAATAGGGTCCGATTTCTCCATTCTAAAATCTCATTGATTTAAGGATGTTTCAGGTGGAGTCCATTAAGAGACTATGCTATTATCCTTGAGATAATCTAAAAATTTTTTTACTAAAGTATTCGCCTCCTTGATCTAATCGAAGAACCTTAATAAATTTTTTGATTTTCTTTTCTACTTCTAGTATAAATTTTTTAAATTTTTTAAAAGCTTCAGACTTGTATTGCATCAAATACACATATCCATACTGAGATAGATCATCGACAAAGGTGATGAAGTAGACATAGTTGCCTCTAGCCAACACATCAAATGGGCCACATATATTAGTATGTATTAAGTCAAGTAGGTCTGTGGCCCTTTCTCCATGTCCTACAAAAGGGAGCTTGGTTATTTTGCCTTGAAGGCATGATTCATATATTGGATATAACTCAAAAGTCAATGGATTCATAAGTCCAAATTTTTCTAATTGGTTAATCATGTCTCGGCTATATGATCTAGCCTAAGGTGCCATAGATATCTATCATTTAGACTATCTTTTGGTCACTTAGATCCAATGGCATTCATATTTTGCTCGACATTAAACACAGACACATCAATATATAAGTGGTAGAGACCGTTAATTAAGAAACTACTTGCAATTTTATTTCTTTCAAAAAGAATAGTACAGTGGTCCTTAAGAAAGCTAATTATATAACCTTCCTATGCTAAACAAGAAATAGAAATTAAATACCTACTTGCTGCAGGCACAAAGTAACAGTCTCTAAGTACTAAATCTAATCCTGATGGTAATCATAAAGGATATATTTCCACGATCATAGCAGTAACCCTTGCTTCATTTTTGATGCATAGGATCATCTCACCATCCCTCAGCCTCCTGCTCTCCTCAAGATCCTACATAGAAGTGGATAAATGAGCACTAGAACTAGAGTCAAACATCCAACTAGATGTAGAAGAAATTGTTAGGTTAGATTTAATTATGAGCATATCTCCAGAAGGACCTACCTCCTTATTCTTCAGACTGATCACATATAGAGGATAGTTTCGCTTCCAATGGCCATCAGTATTGCAGTAAAAATATTTTTTCTTATCAGCGGTCTTCTTCTTTGGCTCTGCCTAATTCTTCCTCCCACCTTCCATCTTCTGCTTCTTCGCAGACTTCTTCTTCTTTCCAAAAAAATTTTTCTTGGAGGAAGTCTATTCCATAGCAAGTACTGAGCTCTTTGAACCTTTCAGAGAAAGCTCGATAGTAACCAGCACTTTCATTAACTTAGCTAAGGTACATTACAATTTATGCATATGGAAGTTCATAATCAACTGCCCATATGCATCAGTCAAGGACTGCAAGATCACATCAATTTGCAGGTCTCTATCCAATTTGACACCGAGCTTCTCAAGCTCTTCTAGGCCCTTGATCATTATCAGATAATGATCTTGGACCGACTGCTCATCATGCATTTGAGCCTTAAAAAGTCTTCTCGTGATTTGATACTTGGTTATGCGACTCTCTTCACCAAACAACTCTAGTAGATGAGCCAACATTTGGCAAGCAATCTTGATATCCTTACGTTGGTGCTGAAGCTCATCAGACATCGAGCCCAACATGTAGTACCTAGCTTTATTATCTTCATCCATCCATTTTTTCAAAGACACTCTCTATTCAGCGGATGGACGTGCTAGTAAGGTGGGAGGTCCTGATCCAATACTTGAGTAAGCTTTTTGGAACCCAAAATAATTTTGAAGTTCTTGAGCTAATCCTTGTAATTAGGTTCGATTAGTCTGTGGGTGTCTAGGATTCTAGCTAGTAGATTAAATGCAGATATTTTTCTATAGAGAGTTGAGTTTTTAGTTAGATATTATAATTAAACTTAACCAATTTATTTAGAAATTTTATTTTTAAATAAATTTTGGCTTCCACTATTTTCTTAGATCCCTACACTTTCTTGGCAGAGATGCAAAAATCTCCATGATCATAGACTTCTAATGGATGGTACGGTCCCACCGACTGGCTCACCACCTCACCTAATGGTTATTAATGATGGGTCAATCGATGAGTGGACAACTCTTATCCAATGATTCTCTAATCATGGTGTATCCAAACCTAATCTCTAATTCATGAAGCTCACCATGCTTGGAATATTGCTCTAATCCTTAGTTAAGTCAGACCCATCATTTACATGAATTGAATTTCTAATGGGGTTCCTTACCATATCTGAAATATTGGGCCCAACCCATCCTCCAGTCCGTAGCATTCAATGCCTAATAAATATGGTGTATCTTTTTGGTGCAATTGAACCACTGTAACTAGTCGAGAACAATCAACCCCAGGAATGGCCCGCATATCTACAATAGTGGAAGATCTATGATTTAATATTTTCTTAGAAAGATTTGATTTAGGTCTTTTTAACTTGACTTGGCTTAGTCATAATAATTATGATTAACCTAGTGGCATGGATTAGCTCGAATCGTTGGCCATCTCAAACTAGAACTAGGTCGACCCAATCAACCAGGTAAGTAAGATCAGTGGGAGGAATATGCCATTAACTCATCATGAATGCATTCAGATCGAGTAGCTTCTAATTAAAGACCACTGATCATATCTGCCAAACTTACCTTAGACACCAATTTGTCAAACTAGAATTAATCAGGTTAGCCTACAATCCAGGCTCGAACCGCGAAGCTAAATTAGATCTTGATTTGATCGATCACATGTGACTGTGAATCAACCTTGACCCAGACTTAATCCTATTAGTCTGATCAAATCTAAGCACTTTTGATCCCACCTAACCAACTCTTGATTCGATTTGATCAACTGCTAGATCTAATTGAGCTATCCATACCCGAACCCAATTTTATGAAGATATCTTAGATCTAAAAATTCATAATTTTAGATCTAATTGGTTTCATAAACTTAATTCTTAATTAAGTGTGGGTTCATATACAAAACATATATCAAAATTCTAGGGTTTCAGAATCTATGGTTTTGCAGATAAGTAAGTTCTGATTTCTGATTAAGGATGAACGTGCAGCATCCCTACATACCATAAGAGCACCCCATGGAATGGAAGGAGAGGGCTTTCAAATCCTACTTTGCTTTTATAACCGAACTGCCAAGGGGAACGCCTTAATCAAAAATTTAATTTCTACTATAAAACTAGTTAGATCTAAATCATATATCGCATATATAATTAATGATCTAACCTATACATGCTTTGCATACATCTCATGTATCAAAATAAACACTTACATGCATGATTCAGATCTGATTATATCTAAAATAATATCTAAAAATAAATTCTAAATTGATCATATCAAAAGAAAATTTATTCTAGACATATCATAGATCAAATCTACAACCTAGTCTAGACATGCATCTCATACATCATATATATGAATTAAATTTTTAATTTTTTTAATTTTAGATCTGATCATATCTGATGTGACATCTAAAATCATTAATATCAAATCATAAAATAAAATAAAAATTAGATCTAAGATTGATCTATAGAACTGCTAATGCAGCTCTGATACTAGTTGAAAGAAAAATGGTTTTTCCGCCACAGGATTGATCAAATTTGTAGTGAAATTTTTCATAAAAATTCTATAAAAATTTGATTAAATCTAAAAGTTTTTAGATCTGATCCTAATGATCTAATATTAAATCTAAAACTTAAAATTAGATCAAATAAAATTTTGTACCTGATTGGATAATCTAATTACCCTATCGATGATCTACTGCACCCGAAGTACTGGATCAAGCCATGCACATGCCTGGCCTCTACTAGTATCCACTCAAGCTGGTTCTAGGTGTCTTCTCCTTCTAAATTAGATCTACATAAATTAGATCTAGATCTAATTTGTAAAATCTTCAAATCTCTTGTAAAGATGATGCACTTGTCTTACAAAACCCGTCACGTCTAGCCTTGTCCTTACGCCAATCCACCTAGATTTTTTTCACTATTTGTGCCCAACTATTAGGCATGGAGAAGAGGGAGAGGAGGAGGATGAGAGGGTATGGAACAATGGATGGGGCGATAGCCTTGCAGCATGGGAATTCATGCACACACAAACCCTAGGCGCAGGAGGGGTTTAAATAGACTTCCTGCACCATGCAGTGCCACACAGCTTTGACCAATCACATGACTTGATTTAATCAGATCTAAATCTGATTGGCTATGTGATGTCACCTAATCCAATCAGGTTAGAGTCCCCTAAAATCCTTCATAGGTGGCACCAACATTGGATAAGCAGAAATAGTTTGGTGCTAGCGTGTTTGATCCAATCAAAATCCTAAAGGCCCATCTACATGGGACTCCTTCCTTTTTCCCCATGTGCGCACACTAACATGGAGCATGCACACAAATTTATGCATGAAAACCCAAGAGGGTGCATGCCCCAAGAAACTCTCCAGGGGGGCGTATGCTCCAATCCTTTCTTTCCTGCATTAGGACATCTCATGTCCCGACAGTGACAAGAATTAGCAGGTCTTGTCCTATCGGGTATAAGAATTGATAGATGTTGTCCTATTTTTATCTGATAGATTAGGATAATATTTTTATGATCTAGACAAGCTCCAATTAGATTAGGATAAAGCTATACAGGATTCTTGGGTGACCCCAAACCAATTAAGCTCAGTCGAGATGAACTAGAAAGATTATAGAAAGAGAATGTTAGGCTCAATCATGTGCTAGCATGATTTTTTTGAACCTAATTGGATCTAATTCAAATCAATCAAACTGGATTAGCTTAATTGATGATATTGATAAGAGCACAATATTATTGTTATGACACCATATTTATCAATTAAATTTTATCTTCTTAAATAATTTAAAAATAGATAGTAAGTAGTGAGTTGGGTCGAATCCATAGAGAAGGCAGTATTTTAGTTTTAAAATCTTTGATTTTTATAAATTTTTTTTAAAAAAAATTAATTTAAATTCAAAAAAATTAAAGTATAATAAAAAATAAGAATTAAAAGATATAAAAAATTAAACTTGGTACTAAGATCTACTAGTTAGATCTTAGCATCTACCTGCATAAAAATAAAGAGCAATAATTAAAGTACAATAATTAAATTATAATAAAAATAAAAAGCTAAATTTAAATAGCTAAAAAAATAAATTTACATTAATTAAAAAATTAATTTAAAATTTAAATACATAAAATTTTAAAAAAAATAAAATAAAAGTAGCTAATCTTGATCTTGGATCGGCGTCGGCATTGAGATGGTGTAGGAGCTAGCTCTTCTTCACACAAATCATTGTCTTGAGTAGACTTTAATCCAAGCATGGCTCTAACCTTTACCAAACTCCTTCCCATGATCAAAGATAGATTGATTTGGAGACTTGGAGTCCTTTAAATAGAGTTAGGAGGACTGGAGATCCTTAATGCAGGCAATATGGGACTAAGAGCAATTTTAATCATCAAAATATGAAAACATCCAAGTGACATTTCAATTAAAATAGCATCTGGATGAAATATGCTCTCTTGGGTGAAGTCTGGCCATCAAATGGGGATTAAACGACTCCAAAATTGCCTAAAAACCACTATTAGAAGCCTAGATCAAGTTGGATTGAATGTGGACCGTTCGATCACATCTTGATGGAGCAAATCTAGCCGTTGATCATGTTTAGGGTGTTTTAATCAAGCCAAGACCTTCTATCTGCCATTAGATCAAGATCTGAAAGCTTATAGGCCATTAGATCGACATTTAGAGTGCTTAGAACCATCGGATCATGCGTAGGGAGGTGGTTGAATTCGAATCAAAATAGGAAAGAACCTTGGCCGTTGGATCTTCACCGCAATCAACCTGAGCCACATGATCATGCCATTACTATTCATGTGGACTGCATAGACCAAGTGTGCCATAGATCGCAACCAATCAGCACGCGGCAAGGCTTGTGAAATTACTATTTTACTCTTGTACACCATAATGAATTTCCTGTAGACTCTTTAGTGATCTTGGTCCATCACGTGGCATGCTCTGATTGTGTGTCTAGTACTGAGCTGGCAGTCTACGTCTGATTTCATGGATCGATTGATCAATTTATCTGGCTTAAGTTCGGCTTGAGCGGCTTTGCAGCTTGGCTTGATGAGCTGGCTGAGCTGTTTTCTTTTTTTATTTTATTATTTTTAAATTCATATCTAATCCATTTAAGCTCTGATTTATTTCAAACTTATTTTATTATGACTAAAAAATAAACTTTTTATTGATTATAATATTTTATTTTTTATTTTTATTATTTTTAATTAATTTTTTAATTAATAAAAATATTAATTTCTTAAAAATATATAAATTGATTATTAATTTTTAAAAATAAATATAAATTAATTGATAAATTAATATTTTTATTGATAAATTTATGATACTTATCACATCCTTCCAACTTAAGCTTTGCTTGTCCTTGAGTAAAGAAAGAATTTAGTTTTAGATATCTTTTAACTTTAGAGTTCCAAATTTTATCGAAGTAGTTTTCAAAATGGCCATTGATATTCAATAGAGCATAAGTGAGGCATATCATTAGGATATTAATACTTATTAATATAAAAATTAAGTAAAAAATATTAAATTTTTTAAAACTTTTTCTATTATCTCTATCTTTATCTCTGAATCATTTAAACTTTCATATGGGCAAATGTATTGCTACTTTCCGTCCTTCATTTATTAAAATTTTTTTATTCATATTATCTATTTTTTGATGCAAATATCATTGCTTAGGTAATGAGATCTGATTACTCGATAGAAAATTAATATAATTTTTTAGTTTTTTTAATGTTGTACCAGTATTGAGTGCCTTAATCTCTTAAGCTTTTTATTTAGTCCATATAGCGAGTCTTAGGCCAATAACTATCAAATCAAGTTGACTTTAGGATACTAGATATAAAATATCCCTCAGACTTACTAGCTCAAATCAAATAGGCTACAAGTTAAGACTAGCTTTACAATGAGCTTCTTTATCCTTCCCATCTTTTGATGCAAAACTCAATACTTGCTTAGACAAAGAGGTCCGATTATTCAGTAAGAAGTACTTAAAAACTATTTTATTTTATATTTTTTTTAATATAAAAAAATATATAGTTACCTTACACAAGCCCATAAAAAGTAGACTTTTTTTTGATGCTGGTACAAAAAATCAAAAGTGCTTAAAAAAAAATTATTTATATTCTAGACTTAACTATTTACTGAGTTTTCTTAATACTTGGTCCCTTAATATCTCACAAATTTTTTGATCTATGCATCAATTTTTTTTAAAAAAATACTTAGTTCAACTTAATTCTTAAGTATAATCAGATGTCTAAATACTAAATACTAACTTCTTCGAGGACTTCAAAATTTAAAAATTTTTATTATTCTTCTCCCTCAACTTAATTGACATTATCCTCAATGGAGAAGAAAAAATAAAGGATATAATAAAGAAAATAAAAAAATACACCTAACTCAATGTGTATATGGTCCAGCACATGCCTTTGAAATTTGACTCTCCCTCCAACTTATTCAAAATATCTCCAAAAAAAAAACTAAAAAGATAGATTAGATTAAAAAAAACTAAATATTGGGTTACCTTCCAACAAGCACTAAGTTTACCATCTTTAGCCAGATATAATGCAGCATAACTATTCTATATCAAATACTAGATTGACAAATTTTTAATAATTTTGGATTATTAATCTTAGGAAGATAGCTTATGATCTCTTTATTGATATATTCATTGTTAATTTTGAGAATATAATATGTGACCCTATTCTCAAACCCTTGTTTGTCAAGAATTTCTCCTATTTGCTCTTCTAAAATACTCATAAATTAAGTTTTTAGGTTAGGAGTTGAGTTTAATGCACTGGGTACTGGAAGGGTGACTAAAGATGAGTTTAGTTATGGGAATAAATTAATATGATCTTATTTAAATGACTTCATTAATACTTCATTACATGCCTCTTGGTTTTTATAAGAAAAACCAGCTTTTAGGGGTGAAGGAAACATAATTTTTGGTTCATAGGTCTCGAGTAAATTATCTATTCTCTTCTCCTCTTTATCTATCTCATTTAAATTGGAACCAACATCAGTACTAGTTTCAGGCTCAAGTTCTTCTATGTGATTAGCTTCAGTACTAACCTATTTTCCTACATTCTTATTTTGGCTAATACCAGTGCTAGCGTCTCTCATCTGATCTTAGTATGGATTCATAAGAATCCTATAACTTTTAAATTCAAAAATTTCTTTGGCATTCTCAAATTGAGAATTCATAAGTGGGACATTGGATTGATAATTAGGTCCAGGTGGTTGGTGGATAATAGATGGCTTGTTTATAAGATTCGATTGGCTCGATAATTGATCTAGGTTTCTCCTCATGTTTGACTCAGCTAATTATCCTATTTGAGCTTCTAGCCTGAAGATAAATTCTTGTTGAGTTAGAATTAATTATTGAAATTGATTAAATCTATCATCAACTAGATTAGTATGTTGAGAAGATCGGTATGATGGCTGATTATAATATAATGACTGAGTGGACTGACTAGGCTGACCACTATTATAAGCATAATTTTGATATTAGATCTGAGCCTGAGTCTGTTGGGGTATCCAACAAAAATTAGGGTGGTTTCTCCAATCTGGGTTATATGAATTTGAAAAAGGATCATTAACCAACTTGGAGTAGCCTTGTGCAGCTTGAACTTATTCTTGGATGAAAGGTAAAAACTGTGCAGCCATAGAATATTCACTCACATGATGGGTTGGGCTAGCATAGATTGAACAAATCTTCTGATAATTAGAAGATGATGTGAATTGTATAAGAGATTGTTGACCTAGGATTAGGAGTTGATTTAATTTCTAGGCAAGAAAGTCCATTTTATTTATCAAATTTAAATCAGCCTTGGAACTAGATTTTAGATGTTTAAATTCATGGATTCCTACCTAGATTTGATAGAAAGATAACGAAGCATAGTTAATTAAATTTTCACTCAGGATTTTAAATAGGGCATAGGCTTTGTCCTCACTTTTATTCATAAATGTACCTCCATATGATGCATCTATCATCTATCTATACTGGTATCCTAAATCCTCATAAAAAGTTTGAACTATTTGCCACTTAGATAGACCATGATGTGGACATTTTCTAATACATTTCTTAGGTCTCTCCAATGACTCATGAATTTGTTTTTTTGAAAGCTGAGCAAATTTAGTGATAGCTCACCTCATGGTGTTGGTTCGACCTATGGGATAAAATTTTTTAAGAAATTCATGTTGCAATTCAACCCAAGTTTTAATTAGTCTTCCTATTGTGCCAAGCCAGTACTTGGCTTTGTCCTTTAATGAAAAAGAAAATAAGATTAATCTAAGAGCATCACCAGTCAAATTTTAGATTTTCACCATATAGTAGATTTCTAAAAATTTATCTAGATGCTTATAAGGATCTTCATTGATATTCCCATAGAAAGATGAAATCATTTGAATTATGGTCGGCTTGATCTGATAATGAGTAGCATGGATATCAGATAATTGAATACAAGTCGATGGATTATAGATGAAAGAAATAAAATATTTCTTCATCTGCTTAGATGGATCTCTAAAATTTTCAGCCATTTGATTATTAGGTTTAATATGGCTCAGCCATTCAATTTTATGATTAGATTCAATTAGATCAGTAAAAGTGATTTTCTACTGTGCATGTATTAATGCAACCATAACGTGTGGTCCAAAATTTTTTTAGATTTTTTATTATTTTTTAATTTTTTTTAATTTTTTTATTATTTTTTTATTATTTTTTAAAATTTTTTATAATTTTTAATTTTTATATAATTATTTTATTTTTTAGAATTTTTTATTTTTTAGAATTATTATTATATTATTATTTTTAAAAAAAATAATGATTTTTTAATGATTTTATTATTTTATTATAGTTTTATTTATTTTTATTTATTTTTTATAATTTTTATTTATTTTAATTTTTTAAATTATTTTTTTATTTTTAATTATTTTTATTATTTAATTATTAATTTTGATTATTTTTAATTTATTTTAATCTATTTTAATTTATTTTTTTGAAAGAGAAGAGTTGAAAAAGAGAAGAAAGAAAGAAGAATTCTGAAGAAGAGGTTCTAAAGCATCCTAGAGCTAAGAAGAGAGAGAAGATTAGTTTGAATTAGGTTTAATGTTGGTTAGCAACCAAGATAGGCAAATAATCCTATCTAAGGATTATCTTAGATCTAGATAGCTCATAACTGCTAAGATCACCTTCAAGCCCTCCAAGTGTAGGATCAGCCAATCAACTAGCTAGATAAGTATAAGATTGGTGGAAGTCCCTCCGTTGCTTATCTTAGACACCAATTATGTTTGGCTAGGTAAGCTAATGGAATCAATTATAAATCACCTTTCCTTCGAGCCCAGTCATCCCTAAATCACTTATCTTAGATACCAGTCAAATTAACTAACCCTAATTCGATCCAACTCTTAGGATTTCTTATCCTATTAAGCTTCAAGTTTCTAGGGCTAATGTCTAATTAATTTTAAAATTAAAGGCTTAGATCAATGCAGGATGCTGATTGATTATTTATGGCCAAAAGAAGGGTGATCAAATCCTCATCTTATGTTGTTTAATGGGTTGTGCCCTTAATTTGGTTTAATATGAATATGTACCAAAAAATTTTTTTCAAGCAAGGGGTTCTATGTAATTTAAACTAGATGCATGCAACTAATTGAGTCTTAAGAAGCTTACCTTGCCTCCAGCAATCATCAAAAAAATAAAAAATAAAAAAATTAATATGATGCATGCTCTAAACAATTAGAGTTTCTAATCTTATCATGAAGCTTTTAATTAGATTTAAGTAGGTATTTTTTAAATTAATTTAAAAATAAAATAAATAATAAAAATAAAAAAAAGAGATCTAGGGTTAGGGTTGATCTCACCAAGCAAAATTGAAAGTTTTCTTCTTTGCCCTAATTTGGTTCTTTTCCTCTCTCTTTTTTTCTCTTCTTTTCTACAAAATAAAGAAGAAAAAGTTAGTAAGCACTATTTACAAAAAATTAAAAAAATTAAAAATTTATTTATAATTATTTTATAAAAAAAATTAAAGAAATCAAAAAATTTAACGCTCTTATCTTTTTCGATAACAGCGCCAAAAGTTTGATAAGAGGATGATGTTGTCATTAAGATACCATGTTTATCAGTTTAATTATGACTTTTTAAATAATTTAAAAATATGTAGTAAGTAGTGAGTTAGGCCAAATCCATAGAGAAGGTAGTATTTTAATTTTAAAATATTTAATTTTTATAAATAAAAAAATATTTTTAAAAAATAATTAAATTTAAAAAAATAAAAATATAATAAAAAGTAAAAATTAAAAGATATAAAAAATTAAACTTGGTACTAAGATCTACTAGTTAGATCTTAGCATCTACTTGCATAAAAATAAAGAGCAATAATTAAAGTATAGAAATTAAATTAGAATAAAAATAAAAACTAAATTAAATAGCTGAAAAAATAAATTTATATTAATTAAAAATTTAATTCAATATTTAAATATATAAAATTTAAAAAGAAAAAAAAAATAAAATAAAAGTAGCTGATCTTGATCTTGGATCGACATCAGCATTGAGATGGTATAGAAGCTAGCTCTTCTTCACAGCACCCGTTGTCTTAAGGCAACCTCTAACCCAAGTATGGCTCTAATCTTTACCAAACTTCTTCTCATGACCGAAGACAATTTGATTTGGAGGCCTAGAGTCCTTTAAATAGAGTTAGGAGGATTGGAGATCCTTGCTACAGGCAATATGGGACTAAGGGCCATTTTAATCATCAAAATATAAAGAAATCTAAGTGAAATTTGGATTAAAATAGTATCTAGATGAATTCTGCTCTCTTGGGTGAAGTCTGGCCGTTCAGATGGGGATCAAACGGCTCCAAAATTACGTAAAAACCATTATTGGAAGCCCAAATCAAGTCGCATTGAATGTGGACCGTTCGATCGCATCTTGATGGAGCAAATCTAGCTAGTGATCACGTTCAAGGTGTTTTAATCAAGTCAGGACCTTACGTCTGCCGTTGGATCAAGATTTGGAAGCTTATGGGCCATTGGATCGATGTTTGGAGCGCCTGAAACCATTCGAATCGTGCGTAGGGAGGTGGCTGAATTCGAATCAAAATAGGAAAAAACCCTAGCTATTGGATCTTCACCGTAATCAACCTGAGCCACACAATCGCACCATTACTATTCATGTGGACCACATAGATTAAGCACACCGCAAGACTGCAACCAATTAGCATATGGCAAGCCCTGTGAAATTATCATTTTACCCCTATACACCATGATGAATTTCCTGTAGACCCTTTAGCGGTCTTGGTCCACCATGTGGCATGCTCCGATTGGGTGTCTGATGCTGAGCTAGCGGTCCATGCCTGATTTTATGAACCAACTAATCAGCTTATCTGGCTGAGCCGGCTTGAGCGGCTTTGCAGCTTGGCTTGATGAGCTGGCTGAGCCATCTTTTTTATTTTAATTTTTTTTAAAAAAATTATACCTAATTCATTTTAGCTTTCGATTTATTTCAAACTTATTATATTATGACTAGAAAAATGAGCTCTTTTTATTGATAATAATATTTTATTTTTTATTTTTATTATTTTTAATTAATTTTTTAATTAATAAAAATATTAATTTCTTAAAAATATATATAAATTGATTATTAATTTTTAAAAATAAAAATAAATTAATTAATAAATTAATATTTTTATTGATAAATTTATGATATTTATCAGACATCCAGATTCAAATCCTTATTGTTGTGGCCCAGTTAGGTTCAATTTCATATGGTAATGAGATATATTGTAATCTCTATCATCAACATCATCGAAATATCTTTCGATGGATCAAAATTTTTCTGATTCACACAATTAGAATGATTAATTATTAGGATCATTCTAATTGCTCTCAAAATCCACCAGTGATACCTAGCAGTATATGGTGGCAACCCATCAAAACTGAATGCGAACCTCTTGGTGTAGCTACCTGTGTGATTAGATTCTTCTATCTTGAGCCTCGATAAGATTAGGGTTAAGGTGAACTCATCAAACCCAACATCCATCATATGAATCATTCAATTCGAGTTCAATGTGAAATCCTAATAGAAACTCTTTCTATCATCTTCACACTGCCATGGCCATGGGCTTATGGACTCGATCTCATGATCATCATAGGACTACTCCTCATCTAATGAGGTAGATAGATCTTCTATTGGTGCAATCCAATTTCTACAATGAATATGTTATAGCCAATATGCACCTCAGGATTCTAAATGGCTACGAGATCGAGTTATGGTGTAGTCAAACTATAACACCCTCAAGGTAAACTACTGATGCACCTCAGATCAAAGAACCAGACACACCTACTATAGCATCAAGCTAGTCATTGACGAGAAGGTATACTTTTTTATGACTGCTCGAGGTGGTCATACTTAGTGTCCTCGTTCTCTAATGAGTACCTATATTCTTGCTGCGATATCTCCATATCGTAGACTCAAGACTCATCCATCCTAAGAAAAGATCGTACACCAATCTTCCGGATCGATCACCATCCTCATGATGATAATACGATTAGAAGCAATTTATAAGTTAATTATGAAAATTTATATCTTAAATTTTTAACTCTTAAAAATATGAATTATCATTATCATTAACTCAAAGGATATATCATAGATACTTTAAATACACATTATGATAGAAAATAATTTTTTTATTAATTTATAGTCAAAATTATAAAATTATCCCTAAAAGTATTTTACAAGTGTCCGCCAATCTGGCTTCTAGGGCACACATCTAATAGGCGACTCCTACATCATAGCCTCGAGCCTGCCATCCCCGCTCCGCCTGTCCTGTGGCTGCCTCAATCATGCCAGCACCTTCTATGCCGCAGCCCCGAGCCCACCAACCCGACCCTACCTCTCCCATGGTCGCCTCGACCCTGTTGGTACCTCCTACTTTGTAGCCTCAAAGCCTACCACCCCTACCCCGCCAACCTCCCCATGGCCCCATCCCTACCAACCTGACCGTGTGGCTCCTACCCCACCACCCCCAGCTCGCGGCCCCATTCCTGCAGCCCCATCCCTACCATTTTGAGCATTAATTAGCAATGGCATTAACGATGGCTAATGTCATCTAGTATTAGTGACAACATTAGTGACAGGTAGTGCCATCACTAAAATTTAATTAAATATTTATTTAATTAATTAGTTAGATAATTAATTAATTAATTAAATGCATGGGACTTTGGTCTCGACATGTAGAGTGCTCGGAATGAGAGAAGGTGCTGAGCAGCATTGCAAACATGGGGTCGGGATATGCCCTACATGCCCAGACCTTGAGTCATAGCTAGAATCCAAGGCATCTAGCCCTCATATGCCCTGCATACTCAGACTAGTGGAAATTGCTGGATAGCATTAATTATGTATTAATTTTAATAAAATTTGCATTGCATGGAATGATAAATCCATCAGTTGATTGATATACATATTCTAATGTATCCATATATTTATTTATTTTTATATGGGTAAAAAAAATATGTACATTGATTAATTGATTGTCCACTATGGACAGTTTGAAAAATATAAGTAATTCTATAGGTCATTACAGTAATCAAAAGGTATGCTGAGGATTCGAAAGAAATTTTAAACAGTATTTTTTTTTGTTCTCACTATACAGAAGAACTATAGAAAAATGCTACCAAAATTTTTTTCGGCCTTTGTTGCATATCTTTTGATTACTATAATAGATTAATAGAATTAATGCATTTTGTGAATGGGATAGGATCTATCTTCATCTATTAGTTGATGATAGGATGCATTTACTATATAAATTATTTTGAATGATAAAATAGTATTTAGTAATTGCCTTATATTTATTTATATATAGAATTCTTAGATAGTCTACCATGTACCGTAGTTGGATGGACCGTCGAGTAGTCGATGAGAAGATTTTTACTGAATATAGGAAGGGTATAGAGTACTTCTATAATTTTATTTTTAGGAATGTAGCACTCTTACATCAAGGATGGGCTCGTTGCCCTTGTAATAGATGTGGCAATATAGAAATGTTTGATAATGATATAATTACTGTCTATTTGTATAAGAGTGAATTTATGCCTTATATAAGCATTGGTACCTACATGGAGAGACATGGGAGAAAGTTGCAAAGGTTAAAATCGAACAAGACATAGACACAGATAGAATGATAAATATGATTATAGATGTGTCTGGTCCTAAATTTAACAAAAATGTGGAGGACGATTCAGAAGCTAGTAGTAGTAATTTCTACCATATGTTGAAAGATGCTGATGAACCACTATGGCCGGGATGTGAAACATACATTGTACTATCAGCTATATTAAAGTTATTGAACTTGAAGGCTGAGTTTAATATGACGGTCAATTGTTATGATAGGATAGTAGCAATAATAAAAAAAATACTATCGAAGGATGAGAAGCTTGTTGAGAGCTTCTATGCTTCAAAGAAAATGGTGAAAGGGTTGGGTATGGAATATGAGAAAATAGATGCATGTCATAACGGTTACATGCTTTTCTATAAAGAGGACCAACAGAAGAGCTCATGTAGCTTATGCGGTGCAAATCGATTTAAGCCAAGGCAAGAGGGTAGGAATTAGAAGGACATACCATACAAGGTTCTTTGATACCTTCCTCTCACTCGTAGACTTCAAAGGCTCTACTTATCCAAGAGTACTATCAGACAAATGATATGGCATAAAGAAGAACCACTCAAATATTTTGATATGATGTGTCATTCGTCGGATAACAAGATATGGAAGCAATTTGATGCTTGTCATTCTTTATTTGCTCAGGAATCATGCAATGTTCAGCTATATCTATCTATAGATGGCTTTACACCATTCAATCATGCAGCAGCCTCTTATTCATGTTGGCCAGTCTTTATTACCCCATACAGTCTGCCACCTGAGATGTGCATAAAAGAACAAAACATCTTTCTTATATTACTTATTCTTGGACCATAATATTCTAGTAGAAGCATTGATGTATATCTAAGGCCTCTTGTTGATAAGCTAAAATTATTATGGTTCGATGGCATTCATACTTTTGATGCATCGAAGAAGTAGAATTTTATAATGAAGACAGCATTGATGTGGACCACTGATGATTTTTCTGCTTATGGGATGCTGTCAGGATAGAGCACTCATGGAAAGCTAGCATGTTCATATTGCATGGAGAATATAAAATTATTTTAGCTTGAGCATGGTCGTAAGTCCTACTGGTTTGATTGTCATCGTCAATTCCTTCCCAAGCATCATTCTTTTTGAAAGTAGCGGGACAGTTTCAAGAGGAATAAGATAGAGAAGAACCATACACCCTAGTGCCTTAGTGGTATGGAACTATTTCAGATGATATCCTAATTAGGATGAAGTCCCATTTGGTATTAAATTTGATAAGCAAAAGCTTCGAGGATTCGATAGAACTTATAATTGGGTGAAGCCAAGCATCTTCTAGAAATTATCTTACTAGTCCACCAATTTGATCCATCATAATCTTGACATCATGCATATTGAGAAGAATGTATTCGATAATATTTTCTACACTATTATGAATGTCAAGGGCAAGATAAAAGACAATCCAAAGGCTCAAGCAGATATGAAGAATATATGCAAGCATCCTCTATTAGAGCTGGTTGAGATGTCATCTGAAAAATTTTTGAAGCTGAAAGCATCTTATTCCTTAACAAGAGAGCAGTTGAAGGATATTTGTGAATAGTATAAAAATCTTAAATTTTTATATGGTTATGCAAGTAATCTAGCTCGGTGTGTCAATGTCAAAGATTATAGATTTTATGGGCTAAAGAGCCATGACTACCTATGTATTCATGCAATGATGACTCCCATTGACTTGGCATGATCTCCTTTCCAACTCCATATGGAGTTCTTTGACCAACCTTAGCCTTCTTTTTAGAGATATTTGTGCTTCTAAACTATCCACTGATCATATCTTAAATCTCAAGGCTAGCAGTGTAGAGACCATATGCAAGTTGGAGAAGATATTCCCTCCCAGCTTCTTTGACTCTATGGAGTACCTCATGATTCATCTGGACATATGAAACTAGGATGGGGGATCCAGTGCAAGTACAGGTGGATGTATTTATTTGAAAGATACATGCATAGTCTCATGAAGAAAGAGAAAAATAAGGCTCGAGTTGAAGGTTATATTATGGAGGCTTACATAATAGAAAAGAATTAAAATTTCAATCGAGACTACTTTAATTCCGATGTACAAACCAAGCTGACTTGAGTGGATCTAAATGATAACAGTGGTGCTGAGAGATCAGAGTGGGAGATCTTAATATTTTCCATCCTACTCGAGAATTTGGGCTCGAGGTTCGCTGGATTTTCTCCGATACTAAACTTCAACAGGAAAAGACATATTTTGCTAAACTACATGAAGGTTGACCCATATGTCCTGTAAGTGTCCATCATAATTCCAACTCTTTAATCACTTATTTCAGTATACTTATCTTATTCATGTTTAGACAATATGATGAGATGCTGAAAGAAGAAAATCCAAGCATAAGTGATGAAGAAATATCAATATAGTGCTCGAAGAATTTTGTATGTTGGTTCCATCAGTTGTTCATTCAAGGAAGTGAGTCCATACCAAGAAAGCTGAGATCATTAGATTACGAGTCCAAAAAATATGTGACATGCTATAATGATTGTATTATAAATGATTTCAAATTTCACATACAACAATATGAAAATTATAAAAGCATAATAAATAGTGGTGTGTGTATAAAAGGTAGCTAATAGAAAGATAAAGCCGAGAGTAACTATTATGGAATCCTCGAAGAAGTGATTGACATAAGCTACATTGGAGGTAACAGTGTCATTCTATTTAATTGCCAATGGTTCAATACCAATAATGGTATAAAGGTTGATCCATGGCACGGGCTTATTGAAATCAAACATGGATCAAAAACTTATATTAATGAGCCATTTGTACTAGCTGCACAAGCTGCTTAAGTGTATTACACATCTTTTCCATCAAGAAAAAGAGAAAGGAAAGATTGTTAGGCTGTATGCAAAATTAAGTCTTGAGTCGATCATTACACGCTCGAAGAAGAAGAAGAGCTCCAATTATTGGAATGCTTTCAAGAGGATGAGACAAGTAGGAGTTCATCAATTCTTCGATAATGTCGAATTGGATGCTCCAAGAATTCTTCTACATGAAGATGGCCAACATAAGGAGGTAGATCCAACTTAGATTGTTTTAAAGGACAATCCTCCCCAAGAAGAGGAAGAAGAGGAAGAATTGGAAGAAGATTCCAAAGGATACCAAACATCTGAAAAGGCCGATGAGTAGTGCTAAGTATATAATTCTTGGATTATTTTAATTGCTTATCTTGCATCATTTTAAATCTTGCATTATCATTCATAATTATATAATTAATTTGATGAATTTATTTATTTTTATTTTTAGAGAGCAAACATCATGTCTTCTAGAGGTAAGAGTTATGCCAGCCAAAGATAGAGCTCTCAAGAAAAGAGCGATCATGTGGCTAGCTTGCATGGTTCTACACCTCTCATGCAAATAGCTTGCTAGGTCAGGGCTGTCTAGAGCTTCATATCATCGAATGAAATGTGTAAAAATAATCTATTTGAGAATCAAAGGAGTGTATCGAAAGATACACCTCCTATCAAAAGTTACTAATATTATTTTATTTTTTTTATTACAGGATGCTAGAACATCTGGCTCTCATTCACTAGCTACTAGAGAGAATGTTGCCCAGAGGTAAGCAACCCAGAGGAGGGATGAATTGGGTTCTTATAAAAAGCTTTGGCCAAATTTAATTCTAAGCAATTATGTGCTTTGATTTTTATCTAAATGGTGAGGATGAGATGTATATAATATGAGCAGTGGAATTAAGAAAATAAAATCAAACTATGAAAGTAAAGTAAGAAATATAAGCACGCAAAGTATATAGAGAGATAGAAGAAAAAAGTATAACACAAACACACAAAAATTTATAATAGTTTGGAGCAATCCGCTCCTATGTCTACTCTCCAAGTTTTCCTTGGGAATTTTACTATAATCTACCCTTGATTATAGTGTGTTTGTTTTCCCAGGCTCACAAACAAACCTAGTTGGTTTTCATAGGAGCACCAACCAAAACTTAACATCGTTAGTTTTTCGGGTTCACTAACAATCCAGTTGATTTTTCAGGATCACCAACTAAAACCTACAATTTTCAATTTTGAACTTGGATAGGCCTAAACCCCAAGTTTCTTTCTCCCAAAGAAACTTATAAAGAAATAAAAAAATATAAGTAAAGTTTCAGCATAATATAAAAAATAGAGTATAAGCTCTTTTAAATTTGAAAGAACAAGCCGATAATGTACTTGATTGAAGCTTGGCTTTTCTTCAAATTATGCTTGAGAGGATGTGGAAGATGTTGGAGAAGATTGCTTTGAAGGCTTGCTGAAATCTATGCACAACACTCCTCTTTTTTTCCTTTTCTTTGGATATTCAATGTTCCTCACAAAATCTAAAAGATTCTCTCTCTAAATCCCTTAATCTCTTTCTTCTCTTTTTTTCAATTGATTCTCCACCTTTAAATACCTTTAGAGAAGGTTGGAGTAAGAGTTCTGAAGCTCCGAAATAGCCATTGGGGTCGAAAATAGTCATTGGAAAAACTATCCATTGAAGGTTGTCTGTGCAAATCGAGACCTCTTAGTTTTTTATGAGACCTCTCGTTAGATTTTGAGACCTCTCAATTTTTCATGAGACGTCTCACTGAAATCACGAGACCTCTCATTCTCAGAGCATATTCTATCTCCTGAGATTGAGACGTCTCGAGTTCAACTCGAGACCTCTCGAGACTGTGCCAGAATACTATTTCATTTTGCCAGACCACTCGAGAGCTGTTGAAAAAAATTTAAGATGTCTCAAAAAATCCTAACTTTATTTTTCTTCAATGTTTGACCTTCCAAAATTGAGTTTCTTGATCTAAAACTCTTTTAAACATAATTGCTTCCTTCAATTTTAATTTCTCTTCTTTCAATCATACTTTCTTTATACCAAGCCATCCAAATATGTGTGAATTTGCTCTTTTAAGTATTTTGACATGGCATCTTGAGAAAATTTATTCTTGAGATAAATTCTTCATTTTGGATACTTAAAAAATCTTACACACATTCTTGAAACACATGATTAGATACATAGTATACTCAATATTTTGGAATCATCAAAATCAATCTCAGGGTCAACATAATCTCTCCTCTTTTTGAAGATGACAAAATCTTGAGTATATGCACAATAAAAGCAAATAATGTATTTCTATGCATTTTGCTAAAAAGTATCATGAAGTATAGATTAAACACATGAATGAGTACTTCATGAATGTTCTCAATTATTCTTTTGGTTCATTGCACATATTTTATATACTCATAAAAAAAATATTTCAATTCATATCAGTGAGTATTAAGTTTTCATTTCAAGCATCAATACAATTCATTGAGTTTCTTCAAGCATATACTCAACATTCCTCTCCCTTTTTTTGACAGCATCAAAAAGCTCATGGGAAAGAAATATGAAAAATCATCAAAATCAACATCAAGATATTAAATTGAGAGATGTATCAAATTTATGAAGTCAAATCGAAGAAATCATCTCCCCCTTTTAAAAAATTTAGCTTGAATTCAAATAATAAAGGCTCTCCCCCTTTTTGAATAGATGTGACCTTTTTTAAGATTTATTCTTTGGAGTAAGAATATGTTTTCAAATTAGTCAAAATTTTCAATCAAATCAAGTTAGAAAATATCTCTCCCCCTATTTTTTATACTTATAGCAAGATTACTTTACTTTTCAACTTTCTCCCCCTCTATATTTCAAATCAAGCAAATTTAACATGAATTTAACCACTAAATTCAGATTTTTTAAATTTGAAAGATATTTTCAATTTCAAAGGTCTTTTCAATTAAATGAATATTTCTTCTTTAATATTTTCTGTTCCTTACTTTAACAAACAAAGTCATTTTTTTGAAAGATTTTTTTGATACCAATTAAACTAAGTTTTAGATCAAATCATGATTTTCTTGGTTCAATACCATTTAAAGATTAATTTGCAAATTCAGCTTGATACCAATGATTTTAGTTTTGAATTAAATCAAGATGAATTGATTCAAATTAAATAGTTTAAGAATTTAGAATGATAAATCAATTTGAATTGATATCAGCAAATAAGTTAAGGCAAATCATAAAAAAATTTTCAGTCATTCTTCAAAATGATCATTTCTTTCTTTTCATAAGAAATATCAAGCAATTAAAGGTTTAGAAAAGGTATGTATTTTTGAATTTATTTCAAATGATATCATATCAAACATATAGCTGTGTAAAATCATATTTGAAACAAAGACATTCTTCTCTTTTTGCAGATAAATCAATCAAATACATGGAAAATAGCAAGCTATTTAAAATCAATTACTTAAAACTAAAGTCCTCATTAAATGTTTAGCTTTAAGGATAAATGATAACTTTCTTGAAATATCTTGCTTGATATCAACTTCAAAGGAATTCAAGAAAATCATTTTTCAAATTCAATTTATAAGTTTAGCATCCAAATAGTTTCATTATGCAATCAAGCTCATAATGATTTAGGTTTTTCAAATAATTAAGGATCAAAATAGCATGATACAAAGGATTGAATCAGCATGCTGAATTTAGAATAAAATAAAGAGCTTAAAATAAATAGTCAACATGATATACTAGTTTTAAGCGATACATCAAAAAATTTAAGTCATAGAGTATTATCATTATAAGCAATAATAAATCATCAAAATCAATCAAACATATATAATAATTATGCTAATTAATAATTCAAAAAAATTTAATAAATAATAATGGCATGATGTGAGAAAAGTTTAGATTTTACCAAGTAGCACCATCCATCTATTTTCATTTCCAAGGCATCCATAAAAATTTTCTTCCTTTAGCTTCATTGGATCCTTGGTATACCTGCAAAATTACTTCATAATTTTTGGTACCCAAGTTTTCTTGGGTCCATTGAAGTTAGTGCTCAAGGTTTCTTTTGGAATCCAAATTTGTCTAACCAAAGTATGACCAATTCTTTTAAAATTACATTCAAAAATTTTTTGGCCAATTTTATTGCATTTAAAGCATTTAATTGAATGATTTTTAGTTGAAGCTCTTGTGAAAATACTCCTAGCATTTTGCTATTTTTTTGAAATATTAAGATCAGTTTCTATTTTATTGAAAACTATCCTTATTAATTTTTACCATAGAATTGGAGATTTTGAAAACTAATGGTAAACTTTTCAGCAATATGACTTCAAAATTTCAATCTCTCTTCTAAATTTTTTATTTTCTCTCATAAGAGATTTTTCAGATTTTGATAATTTTTTATTTTCTTCAATCAAAGATTTATTTTTCTTCAATAATTCATTTTTTTAATCACACTCTTATTCTTTTCTTTCATGAAATCTTCTTTTTCAATTAAGAGTTTATTCTTATCTTTAACTAAAGATTTTTCAAGATTTGAGAAGTTCTTCCTTTTCTTTAGCTAAAGCATTCTTTTCTCTTAAGATATCTTCTTTTTCATTCAATAGATTACTCTTTTCATCATCCAAAAGAAGATTAGATCTTTTAAGCTCTTTATTTTTCAGCCTTAGTTTTTTGTATTCATCCATTAAATCATTAAAGGCTTGAAACAATTCATCAAATGTAAATTGAGAAGAATTTTTTGAATTTACCTCATCTTCATTGGCCATGAGGTAAAGATTTGTAGCATTTTCTTCCTCTTTCTCATTTTTCTTTTCCTTACTTTGCTCTCCCTTAATTGATGCATTCTTCTTCTTTTGTTTCTTCTTCTTTTTCTTCTTTTCATCCTCATGAGACATGAGGCATAGGTTGGGATGAGTTTCTTTTTCTTCTTGGGAGCTTGTTTCTTCTATTTGATTTGCACCCTCATAAATTCTTTCTAATTTCTTCCATAAATATTTTGCTAAAATACATGAAGAAATTGCATTAAATATATTTAACTTTTAGAAGCAATAAAGTATATTCATGGCCTTAGCATTAAGTTGGGCCATTTCTTTATCATGCTCATTCAATGCTTTGGGGTTGTGTGAGCCATCGATTATAATCTTCCATAGGTTATAATCATTTACTTGTATGAAGATGTGCATGTGTGCTTTCCAATAACTATAATGTGAGCCATTAAAAAGTGGAGGTCTATTTATAGAATATCCTTCACTAAACAAAGACTCTATTTGGGTTGCCATTAAATGGTGGTGGTCTTGATGTGGATTAGCCTTCAGCAAATAATGAACCAAATGGGGTTGCCATGATCTTTACTCAAGACGGTTAGGTCAATAATCAATTACAAAGTACCTTCTCTGATACCAATTATTGCCCAGAGGTAGCAACCTAAGAGGGGAGGTGAATTAGGTTCTTATAAAAGCTTTGACCAAATTTAATTCTAAGAAATTATGTGCTTTGATTTTAATCTAAGTGGTGAGGATGAGATGTATATAATATGAGCAGCAGAATTAAGATAACAAAATCAAACTATGAAAGTAAAGTAAGAATTATAAGCATGCAAGGTATATAGAGAGATAGAAGAAAAAAGCACAACACAAATATACAAAGATTTATACTGGTTTGGAGCAATCCACTCTTATGTCCACTCTCCAAGTTTTTCTTGAAAATTTTACTATAATCTATCCTTGATTATAGTGTGTTTATTTTTTTAGGCTTACAAACAAACCTAGTTGATTTTCACAAGAGCACCAATCAAAACCTAACACCGTTAGTTTTTTGGGTTCACTAACAATCCAGTTGGTTATTCGGGATCACCAACCAAAACCTACAATATCCAATATTGGGTTTGGATGGGCCTAAACCCCAAGTTTCTTTTTTCCAAAGAAACTTATAAATAAATAAAAAAATACAAGTAAAATTTTAGCATAATATAAAAAATAAAGTATAAGCTCTTTTAAATCCTAAAGAACAAGCCGATAATGTGCTCGATTGAAGCTTGGCTTTTCTTCAAATTGTTCTTGAGATAATGTGGAAGTTGTTGGAGAAGATTGCTTTGAAGGCTCGCTGAAATCTATGCACAACACTCTCTTTTTTCTTTTCTTTGGATATTCAATGTTCCTCACAAAATCTAAACGATTCTCTCTCTAAATCCCTTAATCTCCTTCTTCTCTTTTTTTTAATTGATTCTCCACCTTTAAATACCTTTAGAGAAGGTTGGAGTAAGAGTTCTAACCATTGGAAGCTCTAAAATAGCCATTGGGATCGAAAAATAGCCGTTGAAAAAGCTATCCGTTGAAGGCTATCCACGTAGATCGAGACCTCTCGATTTTTTATGAGACCACTCATCAGATTTTAAGATCTCTCAATTTTGTACGAGATGTCTCGTCGGAACTGCGAGATCTCTTAAGAATCCTATGAGACCTCTCACTCTCAGAGCATAGAAATTAAGTTTCTGTCTCCTGAGATGAGACATCTCGAGTTCAACTTGAGATCTCTCAAGACTGTGCCAGAATACCATTTCATTATGCCATACCACTCGAGAGCTCTCAAAAAAAAATTGAGACCTCTAAAAAAATTCTGACTTCATTTTTCTTCAATCTTTGACCTTCCAAACTTGAGTTTCTTGGCCTCAAACATTTTTAAACATAATTGCTTCCTTCAATTTTAATTTCTCTTCATTCAATCATACTTTCTTCATACCAAGCCATCCAAATATGTGTGAATTTGCTCTTTTAAGTATTTTGGCATGGCATCTTGAGAGGATTTATTCTTGAGATAAATTCTTTATTTTGGATACTTGAAAAATCCTACATATATTCTTGAAATACATGATTAGATACATAATATACTCAATATTTTAGAATCATCAAAATCAATTTTAGGATCAACAAAGAAGTAGGAGGAGGAGGAGGCGGACGATGATGATGATTAGACTTGATTTTTTTATTGTATTGCATTTTTTTGATACTACTTATAAAAAAAATTATATAATCTATATTTTTAATATAATATAATTAATTTTTAATTTTTGATTATCACATTATCTTTGGATTTTAATTATAATAGGTATTAGGAGCCATAATTTATTCTGATTAATTAAAACATATTTTAAAAAATATTATTATTAATTTTTTAAAAAAAATAAAATTAACTATTAGCTTCGATATTAGAGATGGTATTCACCATCGCTAAAATTATTGACAATTACTTATCATCACTAATATTTCTTAAAATATATTTTTTTATTTTATTTAAAAATTAAAAAAAATTGAGACAGCATTAGCAATGGCATTTGTGATTGTTAATAATTATTAGCAACAGCATTAGCCATGAAAATACCATCGCTAATATTTTTAAAAAAAATTAATTTAAAAATTAAAAAATAATTAGTAATGGAATAATTTCATCACTAAAGCCATTGCTAATAGCTTTATTAGCAATGGATAGATTTTCCATCGCTAATAATGATATTTGCAATAAGAATTTTTTATGATATTTAGCAACAAGGATTTTTTAGATTGGCTTTTACGACAGGATTAGCGATGGTGGGGCTATTAGTGATGGCAGAATGACTATTAGCGATGGCAGTTAGCTATCACTAATAATCTGAATTCTTGTAGTGCAATATGCTAATCGATCAACCCCTAAGGTAGGTCTTATAGAGGCTTGATGCCTTGGGAAGATTGACCAAGTGGGCTATAGAGCTTGAGGAGTTCGATATTCACCAGCGACCCTGACCATCCATTAGGGCCCAGGCACTGGTGGATTTTCTTATAGAGTCTACACTCTTAGATGAGATCGAGGTTACACCAAAATTTTCTGACTCTTCACCAGTGAGCCCCTGGACACTACATGTTGACAAATTGTCCAACGTTGGAGGTGCTAGGGCTGGGCTGATCCTTACCAGTTCCAATGGCATTGTGGCCAAGCACACCCTCCATTTCAATTTCAAGACACTTCAAATAATGAAGCAGAGTATGAAGCACATTTGACTAGGCTGAGGTTCAACCAGAGCTCAGATTTAATACCTTTAGGTCCTTGGTGACTCACAACTGATGGTTGGCCAAGTTCAAGAGGAATATGAGGCAAATGCACCTTTCATGAGAAAGTATCTGCAAAAGATACAATAAATAATCCCTTCTTTCAATAAGTTTGAGATTTTGTAGATACCCAGGTCGGAGAATTCTAAATAGATTTCCTATCGGAACTAGTGAACTTAGAATACACTGATGTTCAAAGGCTGGCTGTGTCGAGACCCTCGATAAGCCCAGCATTGAGGAAGAGCCAATCTAAGTGATGTAGGTGGACCATGAACTAAGCTGGATGGACTCATTGATCAGCTACCTACAGGGAGGGTTGCTAGCAAAAGATTAGGCCAAAGCTCAAAGAGTTAAATCCTAGTTTGTGCGGTACATGATGCTCGAGGACAAGCTCTACGAGCGATGCTTCTCCATGCCTCTTCCTGACCTTCCAAGGCAAAATATGCCTTATGTGAATTCCATGAAGGAATCTAAGGCAACCACTTGGAGGGCAAGGCTTTAGCGCACAAAGTCCTATGGCAAGGATACTACTGGCCAAGAATCCAAAAGGACACAATCAGGGTCATGAACGCATTACAATTTGTGCCAACGATACTCCAATGTTCAGTGCCTACTGATAGCTTCACTCCCTCTGATTAGCTCTCCTTGGCCATTCGCTTAATAGGGGATGTACAGAATTTTGATCTTGTCCAGGTTGAAGTCAGTCAGTCGATCAAAAAAGGAAAAGCTTTCACTTCAACTAGAAAGGATCTTACCACATTCGCCAAAGTAGTGCACTTTGGAACCTATCATCTGGAGAGTGGCTGGATGGGATGCCCCTTCCTCACACATGAAATTCTACTAATCTTTGACCTTACTATTAGTGAGATGTATCATACAAAGCTAATCCTATAATAAAACTCTAATCTTTCTTTGTACAAAAAAATGTTATTGAGTAATGCAGTTTAGAGACATAAAGCCTTGGGCCTAGCTACACCAGAGGGATGGAGCATGCAACAAGTCAGTTTCCACCCAAAGGAGGCTAAAGGATTGTATCAAAAAAGTTCTAGATGAGCTACCACATCCTAGGCCAAGCTGCAACACCCATGGAGAAAGTCCTGGGAGAGCTTCCTATGGCCTAGGCTAGGTCGCCATGCCCATAAAGCCTTGGCTAACCGGCATGCCCCCATAGGTGAAAGGCTCCAAGCCTCGAGGGGAGAGTATGCCCACATAGATGGAAAACCCCAAGAAAGTCCTAAGTGAGTTATTATGCCCCAAGCCAAGCCATCATGCCTGCCGATAAAGCCTTGGGAGAGCTCCCTATGCCCCAGCCAGGTCGCCATGTTCACAAAGCCTTGGCTGACCAGTATGCCCCCGTATGTAGAGGCTCTAAGCATTGGTGGGAGAGTATGCCCACATAGGCAGAAAACTTCGAGAAAGTCCTGGATGAATTACCATACCCTAGGCTAGATTGTCATGCTTACTGAGAAAGCCCAGGGAGAATTTCCTACACCCCAGACTAGATTGCCATGCCCATAAAGCCTCGACTAACTAGTACGCCCCCATAGATGGAAGGCTCTGAGCGTCAGAGGGAGAGTATGCACATGTAGGCAAAAAATCCTGAGAAAGTTCTGGATGAGTTACCATACTCTAGGCCAAGCCATGATGCCTTTCGAGAAAGACATGGGAGGGTTACCATGCCCTAGCCTAGATCACCATGCCATCTTCTTCATATCTTGAAGGCCTTGACATGCTTTGACTCTGGAATGAGTATCCATCAAGGCCTGAAGCAAGATTAAGTTTTAGCTCAAGAACTATCAAGCTTTGAAAAATTGAGCTTTGGAGAGGCCCCCTACTTTGTGTCCACATACTTTGGGGGGATAGGGTAGCACCTTTGTAGCCTCCCACTGACACCGGGGTGCAAGACCTTATAAGACCATTACCAAAGTAACAAGGTTGGGATTGTGGAGAGGCAAAACCCAAATTTCAGCACATTCACATAAGACATTGCATCATACACAAAGGAAGATTCAAAAAGAAGTCTTCTTTATTGATGATTTCCAAGTACAAAAGTCTTGGCTCGATGGCCAAGCTATAATACATATGAAGACCTCTAAGTATAAGAAGAAGACGCCAAGGAATAGAGAAAGGCATCCGCCCTCCACCAAAAAGTATCAAGGATGGCATGATTCCCTTGGGCTGGCTTACCATCGGGACCATCCATCTCCCAAATATTCTTTCGAGAGGACTAGAGAAGCTGCCTGGGGATAAAAATTTTCACTTAGAAAGATCCAAGAAGGCCTTTCTAAGAAGCTCGATATTGAGAAGGCCCCATAAGCAATCTCTTGCTCCAAGCATGGATCAAAAGTTGATGTAGTTCAACCAAGAAGGCTACTACATTCCTAATGGAGCCAGTGCCATGAGATGGAACTTCAACAACAGGCCCCACAAGGATGTTGTTCAATCCACAGCAGTTCCCTTAGCTCAATGGCGGCCTCAGTTTCTCAGCTAGAGTGGTGGTGATTCCTCTACCTCCCATGCCAAGGTGAAGTGCCTCAGGTGCACCTTTTTCGGGCACCTCATAGCCAGCTGAAGGATAGGGGAGAACCCCTTCATAGTGCAGTAGATGCTAGCGACCATCTTGCCTCCAATGGAAGACTGTAATAATAACACCATTTTCTCTAGCACCTTCACATGCAAGAAAACTAGAGGGAGTGGGCTAGACTACAAGCGATGGCCTCTTCCTCCCATTTATAAAGAACCTGAATAGAGAAGTGCCCTTTACCTCCTAGGTTGTTTACCAGGTGTCACAACCCCAACGATTCTAGAGATCATGCCTTCCAGAGCAAGGCACTTCATATTATGGTATCAACTCACTCTAATACCAATTTGTTAGATATCTCATACTAGAATATTATGGCAGGAAGAAAAGAAATAAAGCAAGAACAATCAAGTATGTGGATCAGTCTGAAGGCTCCTTCCATGGGACATGCAAACTTCACTATGAAAAAGATATAGATACAAGAGGAGATTACCCACTCTCAACTCGCTGTACAATCTTCTCAACAAAAAGCTATCCTCACCAAAGCTCTCTCAAAATCCCTAAAGAGACCCTCAGTAGCTATAAGATGCTCTGCCCTCATGGCCTCTGCGCTAGATGCTATGCATCTATTGCTACCTGCAAGCACCCCAGCCTCTGTTCTTATGCTTACAGCCACTCCCATGGCTGTTAGGAACTCATGGCTCTATCTGATGCCTCTCTTTCATAGGTTGTACGTACTCAACACTCTGTCGAACTCCTCTCAATGGCTACCTAAGCCTCTCTGCATGCCTCTGCATGCCACACACCTCTCCACAACATCACAACCTTTAAATAGACTGAAAATCCTCTTTTTAGTGGTTCACAGGAGCTCTAATAGGGCTCTATCTCCTAATACGAGTCTAATAGAATTTTGATGAAGTCTGGAATATCTCCCAACCTTCAGAGCATGACCATAGCCCTCCATGGCTGCTGGATCACATAAATAAGCCCTAGATCTCATGAATACATCTGGTCCATGTGTAACTTTCATAGACCCCTCGGATTAATTACAATTCAAGACCAAATAGAAAATCTTGTCCTATTCTATTTGCTTTCATCAAGTTGGCTCTATCAAAAGTTGAGCTGGCTCGACTGCATCTCGCTCGAACACCTACTTTCTATCTGTCTGAGAGGGCCAACTCGATTGCAGTCTAAGCCAGCTCAATCTCAGCCCAAGCTAGCTGAACCCATATCTGAGCCAGCCTAATAGTTGTGCTGATACTGGTTCTTCTCTGCTATGAGTCGAATTTGAGGCATTAAATTCTAATAATCTCAACCTCAACTCAACATTCGACCTCGACCTAACTTTAAGAGATTTTGGATCCTCTCGCCTCCATGCCCTAGGGCAATCGCCTACTGTATCATGGATGGGAAACATGGGAGTCGAGCCAGGCTATTCGATCCCACCTCCATCAGTGGCTATGATCCTTCTGACCTGAGACCTACTCGGGATAGCCTCCTGTGGTAATAGAAACTTCACCTTGCGATGTCGCATGTCGTCCTCCCGAGTCTCTTATCTCATGCTCGATCGATCTCCACTTGGAGCTCTACCTCGCACTGGGCCCGACCATGAGATAATGTTGTCTATACTTTCTTCCTCTAATTACCATCCTACTATCGTGCATGACCTTCAAGATTCCTCCATCAACTTTTCATTTGAAGCCGATCGAATTCAGTATGCTCAGTGAGATTAGATTTTTCTTAATGTTGGATATGTATCGAATTTCATCCAACTTCTTCATTGTTCTATCATAAAGCTTCATGCTGACCATCTCGCTATCCTTAATCTCATAGCTCAATCCATCTGGCAGGAACATAATACCTTCACTATTCTTCAGGGGGTCAAACATCTTCTCTCTATAACATACATGATGGAAACAAGCAGAATCTATAATCAACTAGGAGGAAGAAGTAGATATCTCATCAATAATCAGAAGAACATCACCATTGTCTTTTGTGTCACTATTAGCTACCGCCACAGTAGCATGTATCCGATCTTTGAGTTGTGGGCAATTCTTGACTCGATGTCCCAACTCATTGCACTGGTAGCACCTGATCTTGCTCTGGTCTCTCATCTTGGACTTGGACTGCCCACCTCGTGATCTTCTATCGCTCCTCTTCTGCCACCATCATCTTTAATCATCATTAGGGCTGAGTTGTCATCTGAACTCGAGGCTCAGTTCTCTCTCTTGAGAACTTCATTTTGGAGTAATGTAGATGTTATTTCTTCTAACTTAATGGTGCTCTTACCTATAAGAAAAGCAATCACCAAAGACTCAAAAGAGAATGGAAGCGATGATAAGAAGACTAATACCCTGATCTTCTCCTCAACTTTTTTGCTAATGCTAAGAAGGTTGGTTAGGATCTTTTAGAAGTTGGATAGATACTCCTGCACGCTCTGACCTTCGTCCATCCATAGCTAGTAGAACTACCTCCAAAGAAATAGCAGATTGGTAAGCGACTTTGCTATATACAACTCCTTGAGCTTCGACCATAGTGTCGTTGGAAAAGTCTTGCGAAGTAAATGGATCACAACATCATCCACTAGGTATAAATGGATCATGCTCACCACCTGCATCTGGATCCGCTTCCAATCCTTCACCTTCATGGTGGCTGGCATCTCATACAAGAGAGCATTGATCAACCCATGTTGGATGAGAACATTCTTTATCTTTGCTTGCCATAAGAAAAAATTATCCTTCCCATCAAATCTATTGATCTCCACCTTGATTGCACTTGTTTTCTCCATATTCTTCAATCTTTATCACCACTGTTACAATCTATGCTACGGTATCGCCTAGCTTTGATACCAATTTATTGTGGTATCAACTTGCTTTGATACCAATTTGTTGGAATCTCATACCAGAATATTATGATAGAAAGAAAGAAAAAAATAAAATAAAAATAATCAAGCATGTGGATCAGCTTGAAGGCTCACCTCCATAGGGCATGCAAACTTTACTATGAAAAAGAAATAGATACAAGAGAAGATTATCCACTCTCAACTCACTGTACAATCCTCTTAATAAGAAACTACCCTCATAAAAGCTCTCTCAAAATCTCCAAGAACACCCTCAGTAGCTACAAGATGCTCTATCCTCACAGCCTCCACATCGAATGCTATGCATCCGTTGCTACCTGCAAGCATCTTAGCCTCTGTTCCTATGCTCACGATCACTCCCATAGCCTTTAGGAACTCACAGCTCTATCTGATGTCTCTCTTTCGTAGGCTGCATGTACTCGATGCTTTGCTGAACTTCTCTCAATAGCTGCCTGAGCCTCTCTGCATGCCTCTGTGTGCCACACACCTATCCACAGCATCATAGCCTTTAAATAGGCTGGGAATTCTCTTCTGAGTAGTTTATAAGAGTCCTAACAGGGCTTTGTCTCCTAATATGAGTCTAATAGAGTTTTGATGAAGTCTAAAATATCTTCCAAACTTTAGATCATGACCACAGCCCTCCATGGCTATTAGATCGTGCAAATAAGCCCTGGACCCCTTGAGTACACTGATCCACGTGCAATTCTCATATATCCTTTGGATTAATCACAATCCAAGATCAAACAGAAAATCTCATCCTATTCTATTCACTTCCATCGAGTTGGCTCTATCAGAAGTCAAGCTAGCTCGATTGTATCTCACTCAAACATTTGCTTTTTATTTGCCTAAGAGAGCCAGCTCGACTGCAACCCGAGCCGGCTCAATCTTAGCCCAAGCTGGCTTGACCCATATCGAAGCCAGCCCAACTACTATGCTAATACTGGTTCTCCTCTGCTGTAGGTTTAATTCAACTACTATGCTGATACTGATTCTCCTCTGCTGTGGATCGAATTTGACTGCTATGCTGATACTGGTTCTCCTCTGCTGTACGTCAAATCCTAACACTTCAGGCACCCCTTTTAACGAAGTACCATTTTGAGGACTATAGCATTGAAATAATAAATGCTCCCTAGGATTGCCAGATGATGCTAGCTCTGAATTCATAGGAGGTGAGATTAATGCCTTAAGTTACTACAAGGCACAACATCTCGCATGATTGGGGACAGACTATCTTGACAGAAATTCCAAACTAACACAAGGTAGGTACTAAAGAGTCACATGTCCTATGCTACTGAAGGGTCAGAATGGAAGGTTAGGTAAAGAAACGCAAGAAAGAAGTGAAAGAAAAGTCTCTTTAAATTCAAAAAATATTTTTGATCAAGGCACATGAGAGGGGATTAGGTCTTGAATCTTCTTTTTCCTACCCTCCTGAATCTTCACCGCTTCTCCAGGAGAAGCTAGTTGAAGGATGAGAGAATCCAGTGCAAACTCCATTTCTGAGAGGCAACCATGGAGGATCATTTGGCAGCTTTCAAAGCCCTGCTTGAAGGAACCAATCGATTTATCTATCTCTTCCTATTTGAGGAACATGTTTGTTGTGACATCTCTAGAGACTGCGGCAGCCTTGGTCCCTAGTCTCAGAGGCGCCCTCTCGATGACAATGAGGTTAGCACTAGCTTAGCAACAAGCTTCATCTCTAGAGCCCACCTACTTGGCTCAAATTTGAGAGTTCTCCAGAAGGCCAGCCACCTTTATTTCTAGATGGTTGAACTCCCTCTTAACCTTGTTCTACTCCACCTTAATCTTTGCAACTTGGTGAGGGGTGCAGATTCTATTGGCTCAAACGGTAGAAGCTTCATCACTTGCCATCTGAAGCACCTCTTTAAGACTGGCAATCTCATGCTGAAGATCAACCTCTCCTTAGATGGCCTATTGAGTTTTGCAAAGGCAATCACCTTCCTCACTAAGCTCATCTATGCCAAACTAAGTTCCTCATTCATAGGAAGCAGGATGAGAGACTCTAGATGAATTAAGACCCCTCTTCTTTAGTTCAGTGATTTTCTACTAAGAAGCTTCTAGTATGCTCTTCAATTTTTCATTTATGATAAAAGAGCTATCAAGCTATCTCTGGAGGTTCTCTTGGGCTCTTTCGATGGTGCTGTGCTCAAGCTCTGCTAAGGCTCAACCATGCTCAGTAATTCTTTTTCAGTGCTCAACATTGGATGCCCTTTTCCTTACTATGCTTCGACGATCACATAATGCTAATAGCCTAACCTCCAAGGCCCAATTGCTGAAGCTCACCTAAAAGTTAGCCAATTAGTCAACATAGGGCACACGAGCAAGCATCGAGCGAGAAGGAAAAGGCTTACCATCAAGGCACAATGATATGAGATCGAGAGTGCCTCCGTAGTGGTCATGTCCAAGAGAAATTCTTCATCTCTAGGAGGTTCCATCCCCTTGGTCATATCCCAGGCCCACATCTGATCGAAGATTATAGTCTTGTCCTCCTGGATTGTCCATCTAGGGGTGAAAAGATGAGGAGCTCACTCGAAAGGAGTGGGTGAGGAAAGCCCAGCTAGTGGATGGTAAGACGATGCCTTGACATCATGCGGGGGAGAACCTATGACCTTTCCCACAGTCCCGGTTGCTACAAAGACCACTCCTTCCTTGACTTCCTCTTCCTTAATTCGACAAGATCTATGATACTTGTGCCAGCTAGAATCATCTCCACAAGTTGGCCTCTAGCCTTTACACAAGTTGCTCGAGGTGCCTTGTGAAGGAAAAATCTAGGATTTCATGTAGGAATTTTGAAACTTTTTCAAAATAGATTAGTGAGAGCAATAAATTAATCATATTAATTTATTAAAATATATAAATAAATCTTAGATCTAGGATTTAATAACATGATTTATGCATGCAAATAAATCTAAAATTAAATATTAACTAAAGATAATGATGTTGATCATACCAACATCAAACCAAGACTAGATCTTATCTTGTGGGAGAAAGAGATCAAATCCCTTTTACCTTTTTGCAAGTCAGAAACTCCACTTGCTGATCTGAGGCTGAGGTCATCACTTTGAGCTGCATATGCATCCAGCCTCTACAAAAAATCCACATGAAGTCTTGATCATTGATCTGAAGTCCAGTGACTGAAAATCAGCACAGTATGCTAGTAATGTGCTGATCCTTCTTTGATGGTTGATGGCAAAACTCTTCTTTTGATCAACTTAGACCTTCCAGAGCATTAAAGAAGAGATGGGAGGATCTAGAAGAACTCCTTTTCTTTAGCTTTTGTTCACAAAAGGATTTTTGAAAAGGATCTAAGAGAAACCCTAGAGAAGACCTCTCTTCTCTCTTTTTCTTCTCTCACCAAGATACAACGGTTTGTGCCTTTACAAAACCCAATGCCCAAAGACCCTTAGCACCCAAGCTTTCCATGCCCAAGCACTCTCTTAGGTCTAAAACCTATAAAAATCTCAAACTCTAACTCCCTTTAAATAGAAAGTTATGATAGAGTCCTTGTCTATGTCAAAAACCTAAAAAGGCATGTCCAAATTAGGCAACGATTGGGGTGCCCAACTCTTGGGAGCCTCCTCCTATTTCTTTGGCATGGAAACCAAGAAAGTGGAACACCAAAATCCTCCTTTCCCATCAAAAATAACATAAAAAATTCAGGAAGAGATGGGCAACATACATGGGAAGAGGTTTGGGTTGCAACAAACTCTATCAAATAGAGTTTGAATTCAAAACAACTAACTTATTTTGACTTGGTCCACAACCAAATACCATGTAAGAAAGATATGAGGTGTGGGATTGCACATCCTCTCTCTGGGCATGAGAGGTTTCATGCAAAAACAAAAGAATTTGGTGTCAGGAGGGCATGGGATGCAAGTTGGTGCAAGGTGGAAGAATCCTAGTCACACTAAAACTTCTAGTTTTGACTTGGTCCAAATAGTTTTTTGAACCCAAATAAATCAAAACTAATACAACCCAATTAGAGGTGATCTTAGTCCAAGTAAGAGCCAAATTAAATTTAAATTTAAATTAATTTTTAATTAAATTAAAAATTAAGTGCACACAAGTTCTAATTGAACAAGGACTTGTTCTCCCTTGCAATTAGCTTATCCAATAAACTAATTGAACTTGATCCAATCAAATCCAAACCAAATCTAATTGAATCTTATTCAATTAGACTCAATCTAGCCCTTTGGCTTAATCAAATTAAGCCAATTAATAATTTTATTATTAATTGATCCTCCTGCAATACTTGTACTAGATCAAACATCAATCGAATTGAATGTTTAACCCTAAAATGTTAATTATCGATCAACCATCCGATCAGATTGTGATCTCTAATGTATGTGACACTATAGGTTCAAATCTAAATCAGTAGCATAAGAATAAATTTTTATACCAATTAAAGTGACCATCTAGCAATGATACCTGACGATCGGATAGGTCGAATGTATAAAGCAACATTCTTAGAACCCATGTGCATATGGTTTTCGTATAATTCATCCTTTTAACCTAAATGCTTATATGATAACTCTAGGTTTAACTATCAATGCTAAATAGATCATCCACATTATATTTCAAAATATCAGATCCATCATATGGATTATCCTGGCCAAGATTTTGCTAAATTAAAATACAGTGATGCATTATATCTAAACTCTTGGAGTGGTCAATCCTATCTTGATCACTCACTGACTTTGCAAGTACTTGACTGTGTCCAAAAATCTTCCATCACTAAATTAAAAATTCAGATAGTTTAGTACCAAAGCACAGTGAGTTGCTTGCAAGCCGCTATGACGATCTCAGGTTTAAAGGACACTTATACCTATATCCTATCAGAGCAATTTTCAATAGCAAAATGCTCTAGAGTTGGTCATATTCAATGATGATATACCTCTACATCTCATCTATATACTATACCAATGTCTCCACACTCCTTGGTTAAGAGGACAACCAATCTATATGGCACACAATGACCTACACTCGATAAATATTGTCATCCTAGTTAACAACGTATCATTTGATCATGAATAGTTTAAGGACTAATCGATAAATTCTTTCTTTATCAAAACTAAATAGTCCTAAGGACTTCATCATAACAAAGGAGTCCATTAAAAGATGTAGACTTTATGATGAAAATGCTAGAATATAATTTTATATAATAATAAATTATTTATAATTAAAAATGATATAATCATCAATAAACTAATGATTAGCTTTGGGATACAAGTCTCAACAACTTCCACTTATCCTAAAGCCACTCAGTATAGTCTCTAACGCCCACCTGCGACTTATGGTTGTCAAACTTCTTTACCGCCAGGACTTTAGTGAAGAGATTGGCCAAGTTCTTCTTTTCGTCAATCTTTTGAAGATCGACGTTACTTCAATCCATGATCTTCTAGACTAGATAGTAGCGATGCAGGATGTGTTTCATCCACTGGTGTGCCTTTGATTTCTTCACCTGAGTAATGGCACTAGTGCTGTTGCAATAAAGCAGGATTAGACCATTTAGAAAGGATGCTACTCTGAGCTTGGAGATGAACTTCCTCAACCACACAGCTTCCTTCACAGCATCAAATGCTGCATCGTACTCCTCCTTACATAAAGAGTCTGCCATAGTGTACTACTAGGAACTCTTTCAATAAATGGCTCCACCATTTAGGATAAAGATATAGATCGATATGCTTCTACTATCATCATGGTTAGACTGAAAGTTGGAGTCTATAAATTTTATAAGTTTTAAATCTAGCTCACCATAAATAAATCATTAGTCCTCGGTATTTTTTAAATACTTAAGGATGATTTTCACCATTTTTCAGTGATTTTTCTTTGGATCAGATTGATATCTACTCACTACTCTTAGTGAGTATACTACATCTAGTCTCGTACATATCATGGTGTACATGATAGATCCTACTGCTAAAATATATGGGATTCTACTCATATGCTTTATCTCTTCAAGAGCTGTCGGACAATCCATCTTAGAGAGAGAAATTTCTTGGCCTATCAAAAGATAGCCCTTTGTTGCCCAGGTATGGCTACCCAAGAGAGGGGGGTGAATTGGGTATTTCAAATTTAAGCTTGAGATATGAACAAATTAAAGTAGTTATGTGCTTAAATAAAATAAGCAATGTAATGTGCAGTGAATGAAAGTAATAGAACAATAATACACAATAATAAATTTAATAATTTTATAGTGGTTCAGTGCCAAACTCAACACCTACATCTACTTTCCAAGTAAACTACTTGAGAATTCAACTATAATTCTCAACAAGAATTACCGTCCAATTA
The DNA here is from genome assembly GCA_006176705.1 of Cocos nucifera. Classification (NCBI taxonomy): domain Eukaryota; kingdom Viridiplantae; phylum Streptophyta; class Magnoliopsida; order Arecales; family Arecaceae; genus Cocos; species Cocos nucifera. The sequence goes on along the minus strand of QRFJ01005920.1, from coordinate 120,914 downwards.
TTTTTTAGACTCACAATCAAATTCAGTTAACTTTTTTGGCTTACCAACCAAAATCATATAAGATTTTTTTTCGGACTCATAATCAACTCAGTTGATTTTCTTTGGATCACTAACCAAAATCTCATAAATAATTATTTTTCTTCAAGCTAACAATCAATTTTGATTGGTTTTAACCTTGACTCACCAATCAAACCAATACAATGTTCAACTCTAGGCTTAGACCAATCCAAGTTTCTCATCCCAAGAAACTTGAAATATAATAAATCCAAAATGAATACTAAGCTAAAGAAAAATAAATACTATGAAACTCAAGAGAAAAAAAATTGAGTTGCTTTGCTTGTTGGCTTGATTTCTTCTCTTTGAATGCTTGAAGAAAGTAGGTGGTGATCTTCAATGCTTATAGCCTAGCTTCTCTTAGTGTAAAGATGTTGGAAGGATAAAATAATATCTGAGAATCACTCCTATTTTCTTTTTTGCTCATACCTTTTGGCTTTCTCAATGGATACTTAATATACTCTCAAAAGCTTATTTTTAATACTCCAAAAGTTTTCTTATATATCCTTGAGGTTTTTCATCACTTCTTAACATCCGGAAGGTCTTTTGAAAGGAATCTAGCAATTAGAGATGAAAATATAGCCATTGGAAAGTTCATAGGATGAAAAAACTATAAATCTGAAAATTAGCCATTATAGACATTGGGTCGGCTCAGTTTTTGACTAGGTCGGTTCAGACTCCTGGGTCTTGAAAATTTTACTTTCTATGCTTTCTGTCTTTTTCTTCCACTGAGACTAGGTCGGCTTAGTTTCAGACTGGATCAACCCAGTTTGTGTGCTATGCGTGCCAGAGACTATTTATAATCCTTTTTTCTCCAAATTAATTTGTAAGCTAGGTTTGCCTTTTTATCTTGATATAATCTTTCTTAAGATATCAAAAAATAATTGAAGAATTATAAGCACTTGGAATTTAAACTGCACATCTTCAAAAATAACATTAGACTTCATAATTTATACTCAAAACTCTTTGTCATCATCAAAAATAATCTTTAGGTCAACAATCTTTCCATTTTTGATGATGGCAAAACTTTTGAGTATATGCAAAATAATATAAAGTGAGTTTCTAAAGAATTACATATTTAAAAAGCATGAAATCACTAAACAATAAAAACATGGCATGAATCCACTAAATAATAAAAAAAATATCCTTCATTCTAGTTAAGCTCAAGCATATACTTAATAATAACTCTTTTTCTTTTTGATAGCATCAAAAAGGATAACTTAAAAGAAGATAATCAATAAAATCAACAAAGTAAATTTTTTTTAATAATTTAAAAATATTAGGCTCTCCTTTAATATTATAATCAATTGAGTTTAATTTTTGTTCAAAATTTGCTCTTTCTTACTATATGCCAAATTTCTTAGTTTTATTTCTTGCTTACTCTTGATATAATAGAATCAATTCTTATCCTTATTAAATTTTGTTTCTCATAACTAAATTCATATCACATTATAAAAAATATAATATTATGATAAGATTTTGATGTAATTTAATATGTTAAATTTATTTTCTTCATTTACTAAAATTTCTCTCCCTTATTATCATTATAAGTATTTACTATAATTCAAGATACAAACTGAGTTTGAAAATATTTTTTAAAAAAATTTAGCTTATCAAACAAATATGTTAATATTTTAAATTATTCTTACACTCTAATCATAAAGGTTCATAAATCAATTTTATTTAATATACCTTCAATCATAATACTTAATAAAATTTTATCATCAAAATCAACAAAATATTGAATCATTTCACATCCAATTGGTGGTATGATAATCAATCAAATCAAATAAGATCAAATCAAGATTAGGTCAAAGAAAAATTAGATAAAGCCTTCAAAAGTTAGGTTCAACTAGAAAATTTTTAAGTCCTTCTAGATCAAGGTAAGATATAATATAAATTATCAAAATCAAGCACTTGATCTTTTATGAATAGATGACCTATCATAAAATTCTTTGAATTAGGTAATTTTTGAGATATTTCAATAATTATATGTCTTATAAGAATATCAAAAGTTAAATTAACTTGCAAATTTTGACACTCAAAGGAATCCTTATGCAATCAAGCTCATCTTAATTTAAGTTTTTCAAATAATAACATGATGTAAGGTGTTAAGAAAACATGCTAAATTTAAAGTGAAAATATATGCTTAATCAATTAAGATAATATATAGAGAGAATTATATTGATTTTGAAGTCAAATCATTCAAGTCATAGTGTAAGATCATTGCAAGCATTGAGAAGTCATCAAAATCTATCAATTATAATAATTTTTGGTAATACATTAAAAATATTCAAGGTAAGGAATCATATTATACATACATGTCGATGGATCATCAAAATCAATAAATTTAGCAAAATAATTTTAATAATCATTGATGGTGTGATGTTAAAATAAGTTTAGCTTTTACCAATTATTATCACCCATCCATTTTAAGTTCTAAACATCCATTCCTTAAGAATTTACTTTTTTCATTTTATTGGATGCTTGGCATTCCAGCAAAAAAATTAGTTGCTAATTTTTGGTATCCAAGTCATCTTGGATCCATGAAGGTTAGAGCATATAGTTTCTTTTGGAACTTAAATTTGTTTGATTAAAGTTTGGCCAATTCTTTTAGTATTATAATTTAAAATTTTGTTGCCAACTTGGTTGCATTTGAAGCAAACTATAGAATGATTTTTAGATGAAGCTCTAATGAAGATATTCTTGATAAATTTTTATTTTCTTAAAAAATTATAGCCAATTTCAGCTTTATTAAAAATAACTTTTTGATTGTTCAATATTGCTTGAAGCTTTTGTGATCTAAGTGTAAATATTTCAAGCATGGATTTTAAATTTTAAATCTCTTTTCTTAGTTTTGCATTTTCTTCCAAAAGAGATTATTCAAATTTTAAGAGCTTTTCCTTTTCTTCAACTAAGAATTTTTTAGATTTTAATAAAAATTATTTTCTTCAACTAAAATTTATTTCTTTCAGAAAAGCATCTTGCCCAATCAATATTTTATTCTTTTCTTCAACCAAAAGATTCTATTCTTTCAAGGAATCTTCTTTTTCAATTAAGAGCTCATTCTTTTCTTTAGCTAAAAGAAGATTTGATCTTTTAAGCTTTTTATTTTTTAGCCTTAAATTTTTGAATTCATCCATTAATTCATGAAAGGCTTCTTGAAGCTCATCAAATGTAAATTCAGAGGAATTTTGAATCTTTACCTCATCATTTTGAGTCGTGAGGTAATGACTTATTAAATATTCCTCCTCTTTCTTATTCTTTTCTTTGCTTTGCTCCTCCTTAATTAATATTTTCTTTCTCCTCTATTTCTTCTTCTTTTTCTTCTTCTCATCCTCATGAGTCATGAGGTATATGGTGGGATAAGCTTCCATATCTTCTTGGAAGCTTGATATTTCTTTTTCATTTGCTCCCTTATAAGTTGTTTCTAATTTTTTCTATATTTGATATACTAAAATATATAAAGAAATTATATTAAATATATTTATATATAATGAACAATAGAGTAAATTCATTGCCTTAGTATTTATTTGAATCATATCTTTATCATGCTCTTTCAATGCTTTGGGGGTGTGTGAGCCATCGATTATAATCTTCCATAAGTTATAATCATGTGCTTGTATGAAGATGCACATGCATGCTTTCTAATAACTATAATTTGAGCCACTAAAAAGTGGAGGTCTTTCTATGAAATGGCCTTCATTAAAAAGTGATTCCATTTTGGATTGCCAATATCTTTAGCTCTTGATCGTTAGGTCAATAACTAATAACAGAGCACCTACTCTGATACCACTTATTGCATAGATATGGCTACCCAAGAGGAGAGTGAATTGGGTATTTTAAATTTAAGCTTGAGATATGAGCAAATTAAACTAGTTATGTGCTTAAATAAAATAAGCAATGTAATGTGCAGTGAATGAAAGTAATAGAATAATAATGCACAATCACAAACACCATAATTTTATAATGGTTTGGTGCCAAACTCACCAGCTACGTCCACTCTCCAAGTAAAGCATTTGAAAATTCAACTATAATTCTCAATAAAAATTACAGTCCAATTATTTTTTGGGCTTACAATCAAATTCAATTAATTTTTCCTAGCTTACCAACTAAAATTATACAAGATTATTTTCTAGACTTACAATCAATCTAGTTGATTTTTTCCATATCACCAACCAAAATCTCACAAGTGATTATTTATTTTCGAGCTAACAATCAATCTCGATTGGTTTTAACCTTAGCTCACCAATCAAACTAATACAACGTCCAACTCTAGGCTTGGACCAATCCAAGTTTTTCATTCTAAGAAACTTGAAATATAATAAATCCAAAATGAATACTAAGCTATAGAAAAATAAATACTATGAAACTTAAGAGAAGAAAATTTGAGTTACTTTGCTTGTTGGGTTGATTTTTTCTCTTTAAATGCTTGAAGGAAGTAGGTGGTGATCTTCAATACTTGTAGCCTGACTTCTCTCAGTATAAAGATATTGGAAGGATGAAAGAATATCTGAGAATCACTCCTCTTTTCTTTCCTACTCACACTTTTTGGCTTTCTCAATGGATACTCAATATACTTTCAAAAGCTTATTTTTAATGCTCTAAAGTTTTTCTTATATATCCTTAAGGTTTTTCATCACTTCTTAATATTTAGAAGGTCTTTAGAAAGAGATTTAGTCATTGAAGATAAAAAAATAGCCGTTAGGAAGCTTATGGGACGAAAAAGCTACAGATCTAAAAATCAGCCATTACAGACACTGGGTTGGCTCAGGTTTTGATTGGGTCAGCTCAGTTTATAGTTAGATCGGCTCGGTCTCCTAGGTGTTAAATATTTTACTTTCTGTGCTTTCTATCTTTTGCTTCCACTAAGACTAGATTGGCTCAGTTCCAGACAAGATCAGCCCAGTTTGCATGCCATGCATACCAAAAATTATTTATGATCTTTTCTTCTCCAAATTAATTTGTAAGCTAGATTTGCCTTTTTGTCTTGATTTAATCTTCCTTAAGATATCAAAAAATACTTGAAGAATTATAAGCACTTGAAATTTAAACTATACATCTTCAAAAATAATATTAGACTTCATAACTTATACTCAAAGCTCTTTGTCATCATCAAAATCAATCTTTAGGTCAACACCCTTCTTGAAATTTTTCATGCCGAACCTCTTCAGCATAATTTTTATGTATATGGACTGGGATAACCCAAGCATCCTCTTAGATCTATCCTTATATATCTTCATCCCTAGGATGTAGAATGCTTCATCCAAGTCCTTCATGGAGAACTGACATGACAGCCAAACTTTTATTTCTTATAGTGCAGAGACATCATTCCTGATTAAGAGAATATCATCCATGTACAAGATAAGAAATATCACTGCCAGACCATTTGCCCACTTGTAAATACAATGCTCTTCTCCGTTAGTAATAAAGCCATACATTTTGATCATCTTATCAAAATACATGTTCCAACTCCAAGATGCTTGCTTCAAACCATAAATGGATCTTTGAAGCTTGAATACCTTGGACTCATCTATGGATGTGAACCTCTCAGGTTGTATTATATACACCTCTTCGGTCAGCTCTCCACTTAGAAAAGTTATCTTCACATCCATCTACTAGATTTCATAGTCTAGATGGGCAGCTATTGCAAGCATAATTCGAATGAATTTGAATATTATCATAGGAGAAAACATCTCATCATAGTCAATACTATAATGTTGATGATATCCCTTGGCAACTAAATGGGCTTTATAGGTCTCCACCTTTTTGTTTGCATCCCTCTTCCTCTTGAAGATCCACTTACACCCAATGGGTTTAACCCCTTCAAGTGGGTCAACCAATGTCCATACATCATTGACCTTTATGGACTCCATCTCGAATTTTATGGTCTCAAGCCATTTCTCGGAATCAAATCTCTACATTGCATCTATATAGCTGATCGGATCCTCATTATTCTCATCAAGTTCGATAGGATCACCATCCTGTATTAAAAAACCGTAGTATCTATCCAGCTAATGTGGTACTCTATTAGATCGTCTTAATGGTGCAGGTATATTAGACTCTAGATTTGATCTAATCAAATCTGATTCTAGTTCAGCTACTAGTGTCAGATTTTCTACCTACTGAAATTTCTTAAGTTGAACCTTAAAGGCAACGATTCCTTCATTAAAAAACTTCTTTTCTAAAAAGACTGTCTTAAGACTGACGAATACCTTTTGTTCATTAGGATGGTAGAAAATATACCCTTTGGTTTCTTTTAAGTATCCTATGAATGTGCACTTATCAGACTTAGGTATAAGTTTATCAATGATTAATCATTTGATGTAAGCTGGGCAACCCCAGAACCTAAGGTGTGAAAGTATTAGCTTATGCCCTATCCATATCTCATATAGAGTTTTAATTACAAACTTACTTGAAATTCTATTTAAAAGATTGAAAGCTGATTCGAGTGCATACCCCTAGAAGGATATCGATAAGCTGACAAAACCTATCATGGATCAGACCATGTCTAACGGAGTTCGATTCCTCCTTTCAGATATACCATTATACTGTGGTATCCTGGGAGAGTCCACTGGAAGAGAATCTCATTCTCTCCTAAATATATGAGAAATTTATCAGAAAGATATTCACCTCCTCGATCAAATCAAAGAATTTTAATACTCTTTTTCAGTTTATTTTCTATTTTATTTCAAAATTATTTGAATATTTCAAATGAATCTAACTTGTATTTCATCAGATAGACATATCCATATCTAGATAGATCATCTGTGAAAGTGATGAAGTAAATATCCATTTCTAGCACTTGTGCTCATAGGCCCACATACATCAGTATGTACTAGACCTAAGAGCTCAATGGCTCTCTCATCTTTTCTAGTAAAAGGTGACCTGGTTATTTTTTCAAGAAGACAAAACTCACAGATTAGAAGTGATTCACAATTACTAACTTCGAGAACTCTCTCTTGAGTCAACCTATTTATCTTATTTTTGTTGATGTAACCTAGTCTATAGTGCCATAAGTAGATATCGGACATATTATCTAATCTAGAGTGCTTGCTTGTGGAGTAGGCTATATTAAGAGGTTGTGATATCATGTATATCCCATTATTCAAATATCCAAAAAATATAGTAATACCATTCAAAATGACATTACAAAATTCTTTCTTTATTAAAATCTTATAATTATTTTTGACCAAAAGGCCTATAGAAATGATATTCAAAAAGAAACTAGGACAATAATAACAATCACTAAGAATAGTAGTATGAGACTCAAATACAAGTATTAATATCCCTAATGCTAGAACTAAAATTGATCTTCCATCTCCAATATTAAGGAATCTCTCACCTTGCTCAAATCTCCTACTAACCTTAACCTCTACAACGAATTATAAATATGGTAAAGGCTTTCGATATCCAATACCTAGTCTGTAATATCATAAATAGAAAAATTATAAGAAGTTATCATATAAGTACCTTGTCCAATAATATTTTGTTTCTTTCTGAGCCTATTTAGATCTAGAGAGGCAATATATTGAGGATAGTTTCTCTTCCAGTGCCTTCACTTCTTGCAAAAGAAGTACTCTGCTTGACTCTTATTAGACTTGGGTTTCTTGGTCTAGCCCTACACAAATATCCCAGCCTAAGCTTGCACCTTCTTACTCTTCTTCTTGTTCTTCTTTTCTTTCTTAAAGGATCGAAGACCAAAAGAAGACCCTCCCACTAAGTTCACCGACTCCTAATGGAGCTGGTGATCCTTCTTAAAGTTCTGAAGTAACCCCAGTAATCCATGGTAGTTAACTTCAGGCTTTGTCATTCTATAATGAGTAAGGAAGGAGAGATAAGACTTGGGCAGTGAGTTTAGAATTGCATCTTTTTCTAATTGCTCATGCAAGAGAAAGCCAAGCTTGCTCAAATGCTCCATCATCTCGATCATGTATAATACATGATCAGTGATTGAAGCTCCATCCCTCATCCTAGCATTGAAGATGGCACAACTAGACTTGTGCCTCTCAATATCATCGGATGTGCCAAAAGACTCGTTCAATACTTGAAGTATGTCTTCTAGCTGAGCTATCTTGAATCTACAACTAAACTCATTGCTTTATAGCCGCCAGCATGATATAATGAATAGTAGTTGGGTTATTGAACCACTTCTGGTAAGTATCTCTGACTGACCCACGTGCATTGGGAGCTAGCTCCTCAAGTGCTAGATCTATTAAGATGTATCGGATCCATTCATGCTCTAGAACAATTTTTAACTTATGGTATAAGTTACCAAAGTTGGGTCCCACCACCTTATCATTGTCTAACAATGATTGGAGTAAAAGAAATATGGCCATAACTTTATAAAGAAAAACCAAAACCTTAATTAGTAAATAATTTATTAAACTTAAAGATTTAGACTTTAATCAAAAGGTTCTTCCACTATTTTATTTGAATTGGTAGGCTCTACCTCCAATTCAAAAAATTATCCTAATTTCTTAATGGATACTAAAATCCTCATAGATTGCACACAAGCCCAACTTTGGTTGGTCAACACATGTACATCTAAGGGTAGATTGATAACCAATTATTTCTCTAAATAACTTCTAGTAAGTAAATTTTGTCCTAGTCCTTAATCAGTAGGCTTTGGCCTCCATTAAAAAGATCTAGTTAGGTCCAACTATTAACATGACCATACTTGATCCATCTAATCAATGAATGATTAAGCCCAACTTTGGTTAGTCAACCTAATCACTATTTAGAGAGATGAAGCCAAGAAATTATATTATGAATGATAATTTTATTTGCCAATAAGCACCAAGCCTTTGGGCCTCCAATGATTATCTAACTAATGAACCCATTATCACTCACTTAATGGGAGCCTATAATCTAGTTATCACCATAACTATTTCATTTTTAAGGATTTAATAATTTTATAGGATTTGATTAATTTAATTTAGAGAAAAAAGTCAGATGAACCAGCTAATCATGATCCTTCCATTGACTTCACCAAGTTAGATTAAGGGAGATCATAGATAGGCTAGTCTAGGAGAACTTAAATTAGTCACATTGATTTACCTAGCTGACATGGGTTAGCTCAAATTGTCAAGTGATTTGATCAAAATATTACTTCACCAAAAAGGCCAGGTAAGTAAGATCAGTGGGAGTGATATACCCCTAACTCGTTAAAGATCGAATCAGTGTGAGTAGCTCTCAATTAACAACTATCGATCATAGATTGCCAAACTTATCTTAGATACCAACTAGTTAATTAGTTTTGATTGAATCAACCTAACAGTTCGGGCTATGATCCAAATAGTTCGGGCTAAACAACATAGCCAAGAATCAAGTTTATTTTGGTTCTCATTAAAGACATAGACTTGACCAACTATAACTATTGTAATTGATTTAAAAAATTCTTGATCTAATCTATGATAATATTTGATTAGATTTAGTCAATTCTCTAATTAGTCCATTCTTTAATCTAACCATAGGTCTAACCCAATTAATGGACCTGATTCACTCTAATCCATTAATCTAAGTGTTATAATTTTTGTCTTAAGATCTTCAATTCATAATCCTAAATCCTAAACAAACAACTCTTAATTCTTAATTAAGTTTTGGACTGATCAGAATTGGGGTTAGGCATTTCAAAAATAATTTTCATATTTGTAAAATATTTTTATAACATGGTTCTACCAACCTGTTGCATGTTTGATTCATAATCAATATGCAAATAACACAAATATGAATCTACTCTAGATCTAATCTAAACATATAAATGTAATTTAAATTGAAATAATTTCAATTCTAATTAATCATAAATCATCTTAGATAAAATCAAATATATTTATGATCATAAAAATTAGATTGAAATACTTTTAATTAAATTATAAAATTTCTTAGATCAAATCTAAAATTTTATAATTAGGATTTTAGATCAGTACATACTAGGACAACCTTTACACTATAAGGGATAAACCTTACAACAAGACAACCTTATAAGATCAGTCCACGCAATCTAAAATATTTATTTTTAAATTTAAATAATTTTAAATCTAATAAATTTATAATTAACTTTAGATCTGCATAAACTAGGATAATCTTTACACTATAAGAGAAAAACCTTATAATAGGACAACCTTATAAATCAGTCCATGTGATCTTTAATTTAATTTTAGATTTAAATATTATATTATAATTTAGATCTAATCTAAATAAATAATCTAAATATGCATAAAAATTATGTCATAAAAGTTCTATGCTTTGATACCAATTGAAGAAAAAATTTAGAATTTCATGTAGGTATTTTGAAACTTTTTCAAAATAGATAAGTGAAAGTAATAAATTAATTATATTAATTTATTAAAATACATAAATAAATCCTAGATGTAAAATGTAATAATATGATTTATGCATACAAATAAATCTAAAATTAAATATAAAGTAAAGATAATGATATTGATGTTGGGAATTATGTTCCAAAGTCAATCATCAGCCTATTGATGGTTGAGATATTATAATTAATTTATTAATTAATAAAATTTTTTGGCATATTTTTTCATCATAAATTTACATCTTCTAATGAACTTCATTGTTGTGATAAAGTTCTTAGAACTATTTAGTTTCGATAAAGAGAAGATTTATCGATTAATTTTTAAATTTATTCATGATTAAATTATAGGCTATTAATTAGGATGACAGTATCTATCGAGCATAGGTTGCTATATGCCATATAGGTTGGTTGTCCTCTTAACCAAGAAGTATAGAGACACTGGTATGGCATATAGATGAGATGTATGGATACATCATCATTGAATGTAACCAACTCCAAAGCATTCTGTTATCGAGAATGTCTCTGATGGGATATAAGTATAAGTATCCCTTAGACCTTAGATCACCTCAGTGACTTGCAAGCAACTCACTGTGCTTTGGTACCGAACTAACTAAATTTTTAATTCAGTAATGAAAGACTTCTGGACATAAACAAGTACTTGCAAAGTTAGAATATGATCAAAATAGAATTGACCACTCCAAGAGTTGGAGAAGAATGTATCACTGTATTTCAATATAGCAAAATCTTGGTCAGGATAATCCATCAGATGGATTTAATATTTTGAAATACAATATGGACAACCTGATCAAAGTTGATAGTTAAACTCTGAGGTATCCTATAAGCATTATGGTCAAGAAAATGAATTATAAAAACTATATCCGTATGGATTTTAAGAATGGTGTTCTATACCTTCGATCAATCCGACCATCGGATATCATTGCTAAATGGTCACTTCAATTGGTATAAAAATTTATTTCTATGCTATTGGCTTAGGTTCAAACCTATGAGGTCATAGACATTAGAGTTCACATTCTGATCGAATGGTTGATCAGCAATTTAGAATTATTTTAGGGTTAAACAATCAATACGGTTGATGTTTGACCTAGTGCAAGTATTGCAGGAGGATTGATTAGTAATTTGATTGCTAATTAGCTTAATTTGATTTAGTTAGTAGACTGAGATTAAGTTTAATTAAATATAATTTAATTAGATTTGGTTTGGGCTTAATTGGATCAAGTCCAATTGACTTGTTGGATAAGCCAAGTGCAAGGAAGAACTAGTCCTAGTCTAACTAGGATTCGGGTCAACCCAATTTCTAATTTGATTAGAAAATAAATAAAAATTTAATTTAATTTAATTTAGCCTTTAAATGGGTTAGGGTCTTATTTAATTGGGTTGGTTTACTCTTGTTAAAAGACCTTGTTTGACCAAGTCAAAATAGGAGTCCTAGTATGACTGGGACTCCCATTTCCTTATGCCACCTAATCCTCACGCCCCACCCTTTTCTCTTTATGTTTTTATGTAAAATTCTCCATGCCCAAAGGCTTCTCATGCCCCCCTTTATCTCTTCTATTTCTAATATGGAAGTTTGTTGGAAGACCAAATCAAAAGGAGAATTAGTTTTGCTTAAGGATTCTATGAGATAGAATCCTTGTTGACCAAATCTTCTTTCCATTGTGTGCCGACCCATCTTTCTTTATTTTCTCTGATTTCCATGATAAAAGAGGGATTTTTTGTGTTCCCCCTTTACTGATCCATGGCAAAAAAGTAAGGTGGGGGCACCCAAGAGTTGAGCGCCCCAACAACTTCCCTTATTTGGTCCTTCCTAGTTTAGATTTTTGACCTAACTTGGACTCTACATATCTCTTTATTTAAAAAGAATTTTTGACTAAAATTTTTGTGAATTGAAAACATTTGAGATATCTATTTGGTGTAGAAAAATCAAATAAAAATTCATCTAGGTCATGGAGATATTAAAAACACAAATTAAGGTATCTAGAAAAAGAATAAAGAAGAAGAAGAGGGTCTTCTTCTATGTTTTTTTGTTCCAGATCTCTTCCTCCTTTTCATGAGCTTTCGAGAGGTGTCTCAGCATCACTTACCTTCTTCCTTTCCTTCTAATTTTTTTGGAGTGTCTAAGTCTTGAAGAAGAAAACACCGAATCGACCATCGAAGAGAGATTAGCACAGTACTAGCATGCTGTACTGATTTCCTGCATCAGGATCTCTGATCGTATTCGTGATGACTCCTAGAGGCCAGATGCATGTGTGGCTTATGACTTCATCCTCAAGTCCAGATCAGCAAGTTAGAACATCTAACTTGCTTAGGTAATAGATTCGATCTATTATTTTATAGCTACATCAGATGTAGTATAGATCTAGATTGATATGATCAACCTTTTTTTTCTTATTTAAATTTTAATTTTTGATTTAAATATCATACAATAATCATGTAAGAAATCTAAGATCTAGATATTTATATATTTATTTAAATAAATATTTGATTTATTTAAATCTTTCATTGTCTGATCTTGAAAAAGTTTCAAGATCTACCTGTGAAATCCTAAATCTGGTTCCTTCAATTGGTATCAGATCCTAGGTTCTTATTACATGATTTTTATGCATGTTTAGATTATTTCTTAGATTAGATCTAATTTATAATCTAGTTATTAAATCTAAAATTAAAAAATTTAGATCTCACGAACTGCCATAAGGTTTTGTCCTGCTGTAACATTTACCCCTTACAGTGAAAAGGTTGCCCTAGTTCATGATGATCTGATTCTAATCATAAATTTATTAGATTTGATCTAATTTTATTTATAATTTAATAAATTTAAAATAATTTTAAATCTAAAAATAAAATATTTTAGATTGCATGAACTGCCATAAGGTTGTCCTACTATAAGGTTTACCCCTTACAGTGAATAGGTTGTCCCAGTACGTGCTGATCTAAAATATTGATCATAAAATTTTAGATTAGATCTAAAAAAATTTATGATTTGATTAAAAATATTTTAATCTAATTTCAATCATCATAAATGTGTTAGATTTGATCTAGGGAGATTTATGATTGATTATTATTGAAACTATTTCAATTACATGAACCTGTTTAGATTAGATCTAAAGTAGTTTTATATTTATTTTACTTGCATATTGATTATGAATCAAACATGCAACTTGATTGATAGAACCATATTGTTAAAATATTTAAAAAATATGAAAATTATTTTTGAAAAGCCAAACCCCAACTTTCAGTCCAAAACTTAATTAAGAATTAAGAAGTTATTTGATTAGGTTCTAGGATTGTAAATTGAAGATCCTATGACACGAATCATAACATATTGGGTTAATGGGTTAGTGGGGATTAGGTCCATTAATTGGGTTAGACCTAAGGTTAGATTAAAGAATGAATTTAATTAGAGAATGGACTAAATCTAATCAATTATTATCTTAGATTAGATCAAGGATTTTCTAGATCAATTACAGTTGTTGTAGTTGGTCAAGTCCATATCTTTAACAAGACCCAAGATGGACTTGATTCTTGGCTTCGTGGTCTATCATGAACTATTATGATGATCTGATTAAGACTAATTAAATCAGTTGGTGTCTAAGATAAACCAGACTAGTGGTTTTTAATTGGTAGCCTACTTACCTAGCCATTTCTGATGGTGTCTAAGGCAAGCCTGGCAGACCCTTCCACTGATCTTACTTACCTGGCCTTCTTGGTGAGGTTGAGTTTTGATCAGATTATTTGACAATTTGAGTTGACCCATGTTAGCTAGGTAAATCAGTGTGACTGATTTAGGTGCTCCTACACCAGCCTATTAGTGGTCTCTCTTAAGCTGACTTGGTAAAGCCAGTGGAAGGTTCATGATAAGCTGGTTAATCTGACCTACTCACTTCTATAAATAAATCCTTTAAAATTATTAGGTTTCTAAAATAAAATAGTTATATGATAACTAGATCATAGCCTCCCATTAAAGTGGATGATAATGGGTCCATCAGTTGGATAATCATTGGAGGCCCAAAGGCCTGGTGCTTATCGGTTGATGGAATTATTATTCATTATATGATCTCTTGGATACATCTTTCTAAATGGTGATTAGGTGGGCCAACCAAAGTTGGGCCTGATCATTCATTGGTTGGATGGGTCAAGCATGGTGTTGACCCTGAGATTGATTTTGATGATTCCAAAATATTGAGTATATTATGTATCTAATTATGTATTTCAAAAATGTGTGTAGGATTTTTCAAGTATCCAAAATGAAGAAATTCTCTTAAGATGCCATGCTAAAATACTTAAAAGAGCAAATTCACACATATTTGGATGGCTTGGTACGAAGAAAGTATGATTGAAAGAAGAGAAATTAAAATTGAAGAAAGCAATTATGTTTAAAAGAGTTTGGGGCCAAGAAACTCAAGTTTGGAAGGTCAAACATTAAAAAAAAATGAAGTCAGGATTTTTTCAGATGTCTCAAATTTTTTTCGAGAGCTCTCGAGTGGTCTGACATAATGAAACAGTATTCTAGCATAATCTCGAGAGGTCTCGAGTTGAACTCGAAATGTCTCATTCTCAAGAGACAGAAACTTTATTTCTATGCTCTGAGAGTGAGAGATCTCACAGATTTCTCAAGAGGTCTTGCGGTTCTGACAAGATGTCTCATGAAAAATCGAGAGCTCTCAAAATCTAGGGAGAGGCCTCGATCTACATGGACAGCCTTCAACGAATAGTTTTCCAATGGCTATTTTTCAATCCCAACGGTTATATTAGAGCTTCTAATGACTAGAACTCTTACTCCAACCATCTCCAATGGTATTTAAAGATGGAGAATCAATTAAAAAAAAGATTAAGGGATTTAGAGCGAGAATCTTTTAGATTTTGTGAGGAACATTGAATATCCAAAGAAAAAAAAAAGAGGGAGTGTTGTGCACAGATTTCAGTGAACCTTCAAAGCAATCTTCTCCAACATCTTCCACATCCTCTCAAGCATAATTTGAAGAAAAGCCAAGCTTCAATCAAGCACATCATTGGCTTGTTTTTTAGGATTTAAAAAAGCTTATACTCTATTTTTTATATTCTGCTGAAACTTTACTTCTATTTTTTGATTTTCTTATAAGTTTCTTTGGAGGAAAGAAACTTAAGGTTTAGGCCCATCCAAGCCCAGAATTGAATATTGTAGATTTTGGTTGGTGATCCCAAAAAACCAACTAGGTTGTTAGCGAATCTAGAAAACTAATGGTGTTAGATTTTGGTTGGTGCTCCTGTGAAAATCAATTAGGTTTGTTTGTGAGCCTGAAAAAATAAACACACCATAATCAAGGGAAGATTATAGTAAAATTTTCAAGAAAAGTTTGAAGAGTGGACGTAGGAGCGGGTTGCTCCGAACCACTATAAATTTTTGTGTATTTGTATTGTACTTTTTTCTTCTCGCTCTACATATTTTGCATGCTTATAATTTTTACTTTACTTTCATAGTTTGATTTTGTTATCTTAATTCCGCTGCTCATATTATATACATCTCATCCTCACCACTTAGATTAAAATCAAAGCACATATTTGTTGAAATCAAATTTGGTCAAAGTTTCTATAAGAACCCAATTCACCCCCCCCCCCCCTCCCTCTTGGGTTGCTACCTTTGGACAACAATTGGTATCAGAGCAAGTGCTCTGTTATTGATTATTGACCAACTGTCTAGAGCTAAAGATCATGACAACCCCATTTGGCTCATTATTTGCTAAAGGCCAATCCACATCGAGACCACCACTATTTAATGGTGCAAATTATACCTTTTGAAAAACTAAAATAAAAATTTTCATATAAGCTTTAGACTATGACTTGTGGGGAGTCATAACTAAAGGACCATATACACCCACAATAGAAATTAATGGCGTGTCTATTCCTAAACCAGAAAAGGATTGGAATGAATTTGATAAGAAGATGGCTCGATTAAATGTAGAAGTCATCAATGTTCTTTATTGTTCTCTTAATGTATAAGAATTTAATTGAATATCCACTTGTACATCAGCAAAGAAAATTTGGGAAAGATTGAAAGTGACTCATGAGGGAACAAGCCAAGTAAAAGAGTCCAAAATCAACTTGCTTGTTCATAAATATAAAATATTTAAAATGAAGAAACATGAGTCAATTTTTGAAATATTTTCTAAATTTACTAATATTATTAATGCTCTAAATGGTCTTGGCAAAATCTATACTAACTATGAATTTGTTTGCAAGATTTTAAGATCTTTGCCAAAAGAATGGGAAGCAAAATGACAGCCATACAAGAAGCGAAAGACCTCACCAAGCTGTCACTAGAAGAATTGATGGATTCACTCATGACTCATGAGTTGAACATGGCTCAAAAGAAAGAAGAGGAAGAGCCAAGAAAGATGAAGACCATCGCCTTCAAATCCATTGCGCAATATGAAAAAAGTGATGAGTTAGAAGAAGAAGATGAAGAAGAGAGTGAAGATGATGATGAGGATATGGAGCTACTCACAAGCAAATTCAAGAAGTTCCTCCTAAAGAGAATTATGAAAAAGAAAGAAAAAGTGTCACATGCTATAATTACAACAAAAAGGGACATTACAAGTCGGATTACCTCCTACTCAAAAAGTATCCCAAAAAGACCAAGAAAAGAGCTATGTTAGGAATTTGGGATGATAGTAACACTTTAAGCTCGGATGAGAAAAAGAAAGTGGAAAATCTTTGCCTCATGGCCATTGAGGATGAGGTAAATTCTGAAAATTCCTCCGAGTTTATATTTCAGGAATTGTTTGAAGCTTTCAATGATTTAATGGATGAATTCAAAAATTAAGGCTAAAAAACAAAGAAATCAAAAAATCTAATCTTCTTTTAGCTAATGAAAAGAATAAGTTATTAAATGAAAAAGAAGATATCTTGAAAGAAAAAAATACTTTGACCAAAGAAAAAGAATAATGGATCAAATCTGAAAATTTTTTAGTTAAAGAAAACATGGAGCATAAAATGATAATGATACCTTAAGATCCTCCCTAAAATAAAATAAAAATCTTTTAAATAAAAAGAAAGAGCTCTTGGGAAAAAATAAAAAAATTAAGAAGAGAGATTGAAGTTTTGAGACCTATTGCTGAAAAGTTTACTATTAGTTTTCAAAATCTCCAATCTATGGTAAAAGTTAATGGGACTGTTTTCAATAAAATAAAAACTAATTTTAATATTTCAAAAAAATAGCAAAATGCTAGGAGTATTTTCACAAGAGCTTCAACTGAAAATTATTCAATAAAATGCTTTAAATGCAATAAGATTGACCATAAAATTTTTGAGTGCAATCTTAAATGAATTGGCCATACTTTGGTTAGACAAATTTGGGTTCCAAAAGAAACCTTGAGCACTAACTTCAATGGATCCAAAAAAACTTGGGTACCAAAAATTATGAAGTAATTTTGCAGGTATACCAAGGATCCAATGAAGCTAAAAGAAGAAAATTTTTATGGGTGCCTTAGAAATGAAAATAGATGGATGGTGCTACTTGGTAAAATCTAAATTTTTCTCACATCATGCCATCATTATTTGTTAAATATTTTTGATTATTAATTAGCATAACTATTATGTATGTTTGATTGATTTTGATGATTTATCATTGCTTATAATGATCATACTCTATGACTTGAATGTTTTGATGTGTCGTTTAAAACTAGTATATCATGTTGACTATTTATTTTAAGCTCTTTATTTTATTCTAAATTTAGTATGCTAATTCAATTCTTTATATCATGCTATTTTGATCCTTAATTATTTGGAAAACCTAAATCATTATGCCAGACTACTTGAGAGCTCTCGAAAAAAAATTCAAGACATCTTGAAAAATTCTGACTTCATTTTTCTTCAATGTTTGACCTTCCAAACTTGAGTTTCTTGACCCCAAACTCTTTTAAACATAATTGCTTCCTTTAATTTTAATTTCTTTTTTTTCAATCATACTTTCTTCATACCAAGCCATCCAAATATGTGTGAATTTGCTTTTTTAAGTATTTTGGCATGGCATCTTGAGAGGATTTCTTCATTTTGGATACTTGAAAAATTCTACACATATTCTTAAAATACATGATTAGATACATAATATACTCAATATTTTAGAATCATCAAAATCAATCTCAGGATCAACAATCTCCTCCTTTTTTATGATGACAAAATTTTGAGTATATGCACGATAAAAGAAAATAATGTATTTCTATGTATTTTGCTAAAAAGTATCATGAAGTATAGATTAAATATATTTAGATTTTTAAAATTTAAAATATATTTTTAATTTCAAAGGCCTTTTTTATTAAATGATTACTTTTTCTTTAATATTTTGTCCCCCTTACTTTAACAAACAGAGTCATTTCTAAATATTTTAAATTTTAAAAATCTAAATTTAGTGGTTAAATTCATGTTGAATTTGCTTGATTTGAAATAAATAAGAGAAGAAAGTTGAAAAGTAAAGTAATCCTGCTATAAGTATGAAAAATAGGAGGAGAGATATTTTTTAATTTGATTTGATTGAAAATTTTGACTAATTTATATTAAGATAAATAAATTTTAATCTTAAATTCTTAATCAACTAATTTATGATCTTCTTAAATTGAGCTTCACGTATTTACTCAATTTGATATGCATAATTTGATTGCCATATCATTTTTGACAACTATTTATAGTAAAATTAAATTTGAAACATTTTCTTACTCTAAGAAATAAATTTTTAAACTCAAATTTAAAACTTATTTAAAAATTTAAATTTGATACTAAATTTTTTATGTGCATTGTAAAATTCTTATGAATTATTTATATTGAAGTAACTTTTACTCAAAGCAATGAATTTGAAAATATAACTATCTATTACTTTGATACTATTTATTTTACTTTGCTCGATACATTCTCGATACATATCTTTTCTAAATTTAATTGATCAAAATTTCTTAAGAAAAAAAGTTAGAATATTAAAGTATATATTATACTTGATTTCATATTTAAATATTTTGAAAAGCTTTATTCCTCTTAAAACTTAAAAGTGTATATTTGAAAATTTGAATAAAGATCATATTCATTTAAAAAGAGAGAAAGCATATAATATTTAAATTCAAGCTAATTTTTTAAATTAAAATAAATATTTGAAACTTATTTTGAGTCAAATGATAAATTTTCAAAAGGAAGATGATTCACTTAAATTGATTTCATGAATTTAACACATCTCTCAATTTAATGCTTTGATGTTGATTTTGATGACTCATATAAATTAATTTTTTGAACTTAATGCAATTCTTACTTTGATACAATCATATTATTAATTTTGATGATTATTTCTTATTTCTTTTCCATGAGCCTTTTGATGCTGTCAAAAAGAGGGAGAGGAATGTTGAGTATATGCTTGAAAAAACCCAATGAATTTTATTGACACTTGAAATGAAAACTTAATACTCATTGATATGAATTGAAATATTTTTTTTATGAGTATATGAAATATGTGCAATGAACCAAAAGAATAATTAAGAACATTCATGAAGTACTCATTCATTTATTTAATCTATACTTCATGATACTTTTTAGCAAAATACATAGAAATACATTATTTGCTTTTATCGTGCATATACTCAAGATTTTGTCATCATAAAAAAGGAGGAGATTGTTGATCCTGAGATTGATTTTGATGATTCTAAAATATTGAGTATATTATATATCTAATCATGTATTTTAAGAATATGTGTAGAATTTTTCAAGTATCCAAAATGAAGAAATCCTCTCAAGATGCCATGCCAAAATACTTAAAAAAGCAAATTCACACATATTTGGATGGCTTGGTATGAAGAAAGTATGATTGAAAAAAAAAGAAATTAAAATTAAAGGAAGCAATTATGTTTAAAAGAGTTTGGGGTCAAGAAACTCAAGTTTGGAAGGTCAAACATTGAAGAAAAATGAAGTCAGAATTTTTCAAGATGTCTCGAATTTTTTTTCGAGAGCTCTCAAGTAATCTGGCATAATGAAACAGCATTCTGGCACAGTCTCAAGAGGTCTCGAGTTGAACTCGAAATGTCTCATTGTCAGAAGATAGAAACTTCATTTCTATGCTTTGAGAGTGTGAGGTCTCACAAATTTTTCAAGAGGTCTCGTGATTCTGGCGAGACGTCTCATGAAAAATCAAGAGCTCTCAAAATCTGATGAGAGGTCTCGTGAAAAACTGAGAGATCTCGATCTGCACGGACAGCCTTCAATGGATAGTTTTCCAACGGCAATTTTTCAATGCCAATGGCTATATCAGAGCTTCCAATGGCTAGAACTCTCACTTCAACCATCTTCAAAGGTATTTAAAGGTGGAGAATCAATTAAAAAAGAGATTAAGGAATTTAGAGAGAGAATCTTTTAGATTTTGTGAGGAATATTGAATATCCAAAGAAAAGAAAAAAGAGGGGAGTGTTGTACATAGATTTTAGTGAGACTTCAAAGCAATCTTCTCCAACATCTTCCACATCCTCTTAAGCATAATTTGAAGAAAAGCCAAGCTTCAATCGAGCACATCATCGGCTTGCTCTTTAGGATTTAAAAGAGCTTATACTCTATTTTTTATATTGTACTGAAACTTTACTTATATTTTTTGATTTCTTTACAAGTTTCTTTGGGAGAAAGAAACTTGAGATTTAGGCCCATCCAAGTCCAAAATTCGATATTGCAGGTTTTGGTTGGTGATCCCAAAAAATCAACTAGGTTGTTCATGAACCCAAAAAACTAACGGTGTTAGGTTTTGATTGGTGCTCCTGTGAAAACCAACTAGGTTTATTTGTGAGCCTAGGAAAACAAACACACTATAATCAAGGATAGATTATTGTAAAATTTTCAAGAAAGACTTAGGAAGTGGATGTAGGAGTGGGTTGCTCCGAACCACTATAAATCTTTGTGTTTGTGTTGTGCTTTTTTCTTCTATCTCTCTCTACATACTTTGCATGCTCATAATTTTTATTTTACTTTCATAGTTTGATTTGTTATCTTAATTCTGCTGTTCATATTATATACATCTCATCCTCACCACTTAGATTAAAATCAAAGCACATATTTGTTGAAAGCAAATTTGGTCAAAGTTTCAATAAAAACTCAATTCACCCCCCCCCCCCCCCCCCCTCTCTTGGGTTGCTACCTCTGGGCAATACATGGTCATGTTAATGGTTGGACCTAACTGGACCCTTTTCTGAGAAGGCCAAAGCCAACTGATCAGGGCCTGAGGCAAAATTTAATTACTAAAAATTATTTAGAGAAATAATTGGTTATAAACCTACCCTTAGATGTACATGGGTGGGCCAACCAAAGTTGGGCTTATGTACAGTCTATGTGGATTCTAGTACCCACTAAGGAATTAGGATAATTTCTCGAATTTGAGGTAGAGACTACCAATTCGAATAAAATAGTGGGAGACCCTTCAGATTAAAGTCTAAATCTCTAGGTTTAATGAATCAATTACTAATTACGTTATGTTTTTCTTTTATACAGATATGACCACTTTCTTATTGCTCCTATCATTGTTGGACAATGATAAGTTGATGGGATCCAACTTCGATAACTGATACTGAAAGTTGAAGATTATCCTAGAGCATGAACGGATCCTATATATACTGACGGATCCTGCACCTAAGGAGCCAACTGCCAATGTACGAGAAACAGTCAGAGATACTTATCAGAAGTAGCTCAATGACTGAACCACGGTATGTTGTATTATGCTGGTTGCGATGAGCGATGAGTTCAGTCATAGGTTTGAGATAGCTCAGCCAAATAAAATGCTCTAAGTATTGGAGGATTCTTTTGGCACACCCGATGACATTGAGAGGCATAAGACTAGTTGCACCATCTTCAATGCTAGAATGCGGGATGGAGCCTCTATCACTAATCATGTACTGTACATGATCGAGCTGATAGAGTGCTTGAGCAAGCTCGACTTTTTCTTGCACAAACAACTTGAAAAAGATGCAATACTGAACTCACTGCCCAAGTCTTATATTTCATTCCTTACACATTATAGAATGTCAAAGCCTAAAGTTGACTACCACAGGTTACTAGGGTTGCTTCAGAACTTTGAGAAGGATCACCAATGATGTGTTGCATTTTTATAGTAATTATTATTATTAGTTTTAATGATTTTAATGAAATTGGTATAATAATTAACTAAATAAATGTAAGAACCTGATATGTTTTATGTCAATTGTAGGTAATTGAGCTAGGTCACACCTAATTAGTCTTAACCATGTTTTAAAGGTCAAAATTAAGTGAAATTGGCTGAATCCAATTCAGCAGGGTCTATCATCCAAAGTCATCAGGGTCGTGCATCAAAATCAAAGTTTATCTCGAAGCAGAATAACCAAATCAAGATATCAATGGACCCCACACCTCATCCTTTTTGGCATCATCAGTCAAGTAAAGAAATCAAAGGTGTAGGAAATAAATCAAGTAGTTAATCTCTCTCATCTAGTCAACCAATCTAAATTTTAGATAATTTGGCATGAGGATTCCTAAAAGGCAAACTACAGGACTCCAAATTGAGCAAGACCAAATCCTATAGAATTCTAAAGAAGCAAGAAAGGACCATAATTTATAAAATCAAATTTGGATTCTAGATGAGGTTGCTATAATAGGTTGAACTTGGTAACAATGTTAGACATAATGAGAAACACCCGATACACCCGATTCTTCCTAGTTTTTCTTGGCACAGAGACCTGATATGGCAACAAATTTTGGATGGAAAGGAGCTATCTTGTAAAATATTAAATAAAAAAAAATTAAAATTTAAACTAATTCTGCATGAGGAGCAAACTTGGAAAGAATTGGGACCAATTCTTAGAAAACCTAATTTGGGTAGCTGAAACCTTACTCTATTTTGGAGATTTTGTGGACCCAGAAAGGCTGAAGAAGGAAGGAATCTTTTTTCTTTAATTAACCATGCCTCCTTTCCTTCTTTTACCATGAAAATCAGAATAAAATAAAAAAAATTGGGCAACATAAGGAATAGATGGCTGGTGGTTGCTTGAAGCTTATCCAAAGGAGGAGAAATTCTATACCAAATAAAAAAAATTATACATAGAATAAAATCATAGAGAAAATACCACCTTAACCCTAGCCCTAGCCCTATTTAAGGATCCTAAAACATATTCAGAAAAAAAGGAGAAAAGAAAAGAAAAAAAGAATCATCTTTGAAAGTTGGAAATCAAGCAAGGAGAGTTTGGAGCATTTGGAAGATTTGAAGAGAGGATTCATTCGGCTCTATAGTTCCTTTAGAGTTTTTAATTTTTTTTCCTTGTCTACTTTGAATTTATTTTCTAGAACTCATTGTTAGGATGATTTTGAATTTTTATTCAAGTAAACTTGAGTTTGATTTTGATATGATAAAAAGCTAAATTTCTAGCTAGGGTACCTGATGTAACATAGATTTGATTTCAATTTTAGATCTTGTATTAATTTTCTTTGTTAATGCAATTGCTTGTTATTTGCACTTAATACTTTAAGCATTATTATCTTTGGTATTTGATTGATTTTGATTTATAATTGGTACTGGGAAGGAAGATTATAAATTGGAGTTAATAATAAGCAACATAGGAATAATAATTGGAGCGGGAGAGAAGATTTAACCTATGGAATCTTGGAAATAATCACTATACTTAATGAACTAATTGAAATCTATTTTACTATTGAAAAATAGATTATAGATTTTAATTAGTATTTTTAATAAGTCTTGAGAGAGATTATTAAATAATTTAGGATTATTGATCCTTGCATTAATAATTAAATTTGGATTATTAATCAGAATACCTAGAATTGATAATTGGTCCAAGTGAAATCAGATATACCCTAATGTTTTATCAATCAAATTTTAATTCAGTTTTCATTGAGTTCTTTAGAGTTAATTTTAGCTTTAGTTTCCATTATCATTCAGTTTCAATCGTTCAGATATTAATGGAATCAGCATTCATTTTTGATAATTAAACTCAATCCTCATAGAAACAATCTCTTATTCATTATTGTATTACTTGAGCAATTTCATGCACTTACGAAATAGGCTATTAACCAACTCCATAAGGAGTCGGGGAACTTAGTGGGAGGTTCGTCTTCTCAATCTCGACCCTTTGGGAAAGAGAAGAAGAACAAGACAAAGAAAGCGAAGAAGGTATATGTTCAGGCTAGAACATCTATGCAGGCTCAGACCCAAAAAACCAAGCTCAATAAGAGTCAAGCCAAATGCTTCTTCTGCAAGAAGCAAGGGCACTGGAAGAGAAACTATCCTTAGTACATTGCCTTTTTAGATCCGAATAGGCAGAGGAAGAAGCAAGCTATTGTTGAACAAGGTATTTATATGACAACTTCTTACAATTTCTTTGTGTGTGATATTACTGACTGGGTATTGGATACCGAAAGCCCTTATCATATTTTCAATTCGTTGCAGGGGTTGTAGATCGGTAGAAGATTCGAACAAGGCTAGAGATTCCTAAATGTTGGAGATAGAAGATCAGTTTTAATTCTAGCTTTAGAAATTTTGAAACTTGTATTTGAATCTCACACTGTTGTTCTTAGTGATTGTCAATTCTGTCCTAGTTTCTTTTTAAATATCATTTCTGTAGGCCTTTTGGCCATGAATAATTATAAAATTTTAATAAAAAAATGAGTTTATAATATCATTATGAATGGTGTTACTGCTTTCTATGGATAATTAAATAATGGTGTATATATGTTAACACAACCTATTAATATAGTCTATTCAATTGGCAAACATCCTAGATTAGATAATATGACAGATATCTATTTATGGCACTGTAGGCTGAGTCATATAAACAAGAACAGGATAAGCAGGTTGGGTCAAGAGGGTATCCTCGAACTTAGTGATTGTGAATCACTTTTAACCTATGAATCCTATCTTCTTGGTAAAATGACTAAGTCATCTTTTATTGAAAAAGATGAGAGAGCCACTGAACTCTTAGGACTAGTACATACTAATATATGTGGACCAATGAGTACTAGTGCCAAAGGTGGATATGTCTACTTCATCACTTTCATAGATGATCTATCCAGATTTGGATATGTCTATCTGATGAAACATAAGTTCGATTCGTTTGAAATATTCAAACAATTTCGAAGTGAAGTAGAAAAATAAACTGGAAAGAATATTAAAACTCTTCAGTCTGATCGAGGAGGAGAATATCTTTCTAGTGAGTTTCTCACATATCTAGAAGAGAATGGGATTCTCTTCTAATGGACTCCTCTAAGAAAACCACAGCATAATGGTGTATCTAAAAGGAGGAATCGGACTCTGTTAGACATGGCTCGATCCATGATGGATTTTGCCAGTTTATTGATATCCCTTTAGGGATATGCACTCGAATCGGCTTGCTCTCTTTTAAATAGGGTTCTAAGTAAATCTATGGTTAAAACTTTATATGAGATATGGACAAAACGTAAGCCAGCACATTCACACCTCAGGGTCTGGGGTTGCCCGGCTTATGTCAAATGGTTAATTATAGGTAAACTTGGACCTAGGTCTGATAAGTGCGCATTTATAGAATATCCAAAAGAGACCAAAGAATACTATTTCTACCATGCTGATGAACAAAAGGTGTTCGTCAGTCTTTGGACAATCTTTTTGAAAAAGGAGTTTCTCAGTGAAGAAACTATTGCCTCTAAGGTTGAACTTGATGAAGTTCAATAGGTAGAAAGTCCGACACAGAATGCTGAACCCGAGTTGGATTTGATCAGATCAGATCCAAAGCTTAGTGAACTCACACCATTAAGGCGATTCGGTAGAGTATCATACCATCCGAATAAATACTATGGATTCTTGATCCAGAATGGTGATCCCATCGAACTCAATGAGAATGATGAGGATCCAATCACTTATATGGATGCAATGCAGAGATTCGACTCTAAGAAATGGCTAGAAGCCATGAGATCCAAAATGGATTCCATGAAGGTCAATGATGTATGGACATTAGTTGACCCACCTAAAGGGGTTAAATCCATTGGAAGTAAATGGGTATTCAAAAGGAAAAAAGATGCAGACGGAAAGATGAAGACCTATAAAGCCCATCTGGTTGCCAAGGAATATTGTCAATATTATAATATTGACTATGATGAGACATTCTCCCCAGTGACAATGCTCAAATTCATTTGGATAATTCTTGCAATAGCTGCCCACCTAGACTATGAGATCTGGCAGATGGATGTAAAGATGGCTTTCCTAAATGGAGAGCTAACCACAGAGATGTATATGATACAACCTAAGGGGTTCACATCCATAGATGAGTCCAAGGTGTGCAGGCTTCAGAGATTCATTTATAGATTAAAGAAAGCATCTCAAAGTTGGAACATGTATTTTGATAAAGTGATCAAAATGTATGGCTTCATTAAGAACGGAGAAGAATCCTATATTTACAAATGAGCAAATGGTCCAGCAGTGGTATTCCTTATTTTATATGTGGATGATATTCTCTTAATTGGAAATGACATCCCTACACTACAAGAAATAAAAGTTGGATTATCATCACAATTCTCCATGAAGGACTTGGGTGAAGCATCCTACATCTTAGGGATGAAGATCTATAGGGATAGACCTAAAAGGATGCTTGGTATATCCCAATCCACATACATAGAAACTATGCTGAAGAGGTTCAACATGAAGAATTCCAAAAGGGGTTATCTTCCGATAGGCCAAGGAATCTCTCTCTCTAAGAAGGATTGTCCTACAACTCCTAAAGAGAGAGAGCGTATGAGTAGAATCTCATATGCTTTAGCAGTAGGGTCTATTATATATGCAATGATAAGTATGAGATCAGATGTGGCATACTCACTAGGAGTAGTGAGTAGATACCATTCTGACCCTAGAGAAAATCACTGGAAGATGGTTAAAACCATCCTTAAGTATTAAAGAAATACTAAGGACCAATGGTTGATTTATAGTGAGTTAGATCTGAAACTTATGAGATTTACAAACTCCAGCTTTCAATTTGACCATGATGATAGTAAAAGTATGTTGGGGTATATCTTTACTCTAAATGGTGGAGCCATCTACTAAAAAAGTTTCAAGCTGTATACAGTGGCTGACTCTATTTGTGAAGTAGAGTACATGGTAGCATCAGATGCAGCAAAGGAAGCTATGTGGATAAGAAAGTTCATCACCGAGCTTGAAGTAGTATCCTTCATTGATGGTCCAATCCTGCTCTACTGTAATAGCACTAGTGCCATAGCTCAAGCAAAGAAATCGAAGGCACACCAGCAAACAAAGCACATTCTATGCTGCTTTCATTTGATCGATGAGATCATGGATCGTGATGACATTGACCTTTAGAAGATTGACAGAAAGAAGAACCTAGCCAACCCTTTCACTAAAGTCCTAGCAATCAAGGAGTTCAACAACCATAAGTTGAATATGGGTATTAGATACTATGTCGAGTGGCTTTAGGATAAGTGGGAGTTGTTGAAAATTATGTCCCAAAGCCAATCGTCAATCTGTTGATGGTTGAGATATTGTAATTGATTTATAAAATTTTTTGGCATCTTTTTTCATCATAAATTTACATCTTCTAATGAACTCCATTATTGTGATGAAGTTCTTAGGACTATTTAGTTTCGATAAAGAGAAGATTTATCGATTAGTCCTTAAATTTGTTCACGACCAAATGATAGATTGTTAATTAGGATGACAGCGTCTATCGAGCATAGGTCGCTACATGCCATATAGGTTGGTTGTCCTCTTAATCAAGGAGTGTAGAGATACTAGTATGGCATACATGTGAGATGTATGGGTACATCATCATTGAATGTGACCAACTTCAAAGCATTCTACTATCGAGAATATCTCTGATGGGATATAGGTATAAGTATCCCTTAAACCTGAGATCACCTCAGTGACTTGCAAGCAACTCACTGTGCTTTGATATCAGACTAACTAAATTTTAATTCAACAATGAAAGACTTCTGGGTACAATCAAGTACTTGCAAAGTCAGAGTGTGATCAAGATGGAATTGACCACTCCAAGAGTTGGAGAAGAATGTGTCACTGTATTTCAATATAGCAAAATCTTGGTCAGGATAATCCATCAGATGGATTTGATATTTTGAAATACAATGTAGACAATCTGATCAAAATTAATAGTTGAACTCTAAGGTGTCCTATGAGCATTATGATCAAGGAGATGAATTATATGGAAACTATATCCACATGAATTCTAAGGATAGTGTTCTACACCTTCGACCTATCTGGTCGTCGGATATCATTGCTAGATGATCACTTTGATTAGTATAAAAATTTATTTTTATACTACCAACTTAGGTTTGGACCTATGAGGTCATAGATATTAGAGTTTACATTCTGATTGGATGGTTGATCAGTGATTTAGAATCGTTTTAAGGTTAAATGATCAATACGGTTGATGTTTGACCTAGTGCAAGTATTGTAGGAGGATCAATTAGCAATTTGATTGCTAGTTGGCTTAATTTGATTAAGCCAGTAGGCTAAGATTAAGTCTAATTAAATATGATTTAATAAGATTTAGTTTGCGATTGATTGGACTAAGTTCAATCAGCTTATTGGATAAGCTAAATGCAAGGAAGAACTAGTCCTAGTCTAACTAGGACTCGAGTCAACCCAATTTTTTAATTTGATTAGAAAATAAATTAAATTTAAATTTAATTTAATCTAATTTAATTGAGCCTTTAAATGGGTTAGGGTCTTATTTAATTGGATTCATTTACTCTTGTTAAAAGACCTTGTTTGATCAAGTCAAAATAGGAGTCCTAGTGTGGCTAGGACTCCCTATTCCTTGTGCCACCTAATCCTCATGCCCCATCCTTTTCTCTTTATGTTTTTATGTAAAATTCTCCATGCCCAAAGGTTTCTCATGCCCCTATTTCTCTCTTCTATTTTTCATATGGAAGTTTGTTGGAAGACCAAATCAAAAGGGGAATTAGTTTTGCTTAAGGATTCTATGAGATAGAATCCTTGCTAACCAAATCTTCTTCCCATTATGTGCTGACCCATCTTTCTTTATTTCCTCTAATTTTCATGGTAAAAGAGGGATTTTTTTTCTGGCCCATGGTAGAAAAGTGAGGTGGGGGCGCCCAAGTGTTGGGCGCCCCAACAACTTCCCTTATTTGGTCCTTCCTAGTCTATGTTTTTAACCTAACTTGGACTCTAAATATCTCTTTATTTAAAGGGAATTTTTGACTGAAATTTTCATGGATTGTAGACACTTGAGAGATCTCTTTGGTATAGAAAAATTAGAGAAAAATTTATCTGGGTCATGGAGATATTAAAAACACAAATCAGGGTCTCTAGAAAAAGAATAAACAAGAAGAAGAGGGCCTTCTTCTAAGTTTTTTTGTTCTAGATCTCTTCCTCCTTTTTATGAGCTTTTGAGAGGTGTCTCAGCATCACTTACCTTCTTCCTTCCTTTCTAATTTTTTTGGAGTGTCCATGTCTTGAAGAAGGAAATATCGGATCTACCATCGAAGAGAGATCAGCATAGTACTAGCATGCTGTGCTGATTTCCTACATCAGGATCTCTGATCATGTTCGTGGGCTCGTGTGGACGACTCCTAAAAGTCAGATGTATGTGCAGCTTATGACTTCATCCTCAAGCTCAGATCATCAGGTTAGAATATCTAACTTGCTTAGGTAATGTATCCGATCTATTATTTTATAGCTGCATCAAATGTAGTATAGATCTAGGTTGATATGATCAACCTTTTCTTTCTTGTTTAATTTTTAATTTTTGATTTAAATATCATGCAATAATTATATAATAGATCTGAGATCTAGGTGTTTACATATTTATTTAAATAAATATTTAGTTTATTTAAGTCTTTCACTACCTAATCTTGAAAAAGTTTCAAGATCTACCCATGAAATAGATCTGGTTCCTTCAGTTGATCATATCAACATCAAACCAAGATTAGATCTAATCTAGTGGGAGAAAGAGATCAAATTTATTTTTTCTTTTCACAAGTCAGAAACTTCACTTACTGATCTAAGGCTGAGGTCATCGCTTTGAGCTACACATGCATCCAGTTTCTATAGAAAATCTATACGAAGCCTCGATCGTTGTTCTAAAGTCCAGCGACTGAAAATCAGCACAGTATGCTAGTACTGTGTTGATCCTTCTTCGATGATTGATAGCAAAACTCTTTCTTTGATCAACTTAGATCTTCCAAAGCACTAAAGAAGAGATGGGAGGATCTAGAAAAACTCTTTTTCTTTAGCTTTTTCTCTCAAAAGGATTTTTGAAAAGGATCTAAGAGAAACCCTAAAGAAGACCTCTCTTCTCTCTTTCTTTTCTCTCACTAAGACACAATGGTTTATGCCTTTACAAAACTCAACACCCAAAGACCTTAGCACCCAAGCTTCCCATGCCCAAGTACTCTCTCCCAAGTCTAAAACCTATAAAAATCTCATGCCCTAACTCCATTTAAATAGACAGTTATGATAGAGTCCCTATCTAGATTAAAAACCTAGAAAGGCATGTCCAAATTGGGCAAGGATTGGGGCACCCAACTCTTGGGCACCCCCTCCTATTTCTTTGGCATGGAAACTAAGGAAGTAGCACATAAAAATTCTCCTTTCCCACTAAAAATATCAAAGAAAATTCAGGAGAGATGGGCAACATACATGGGAAGAGGTTTGGGTTGCAATAAACTTTATCAAATAGAGTTTAAATTCAAAACAACTAACTTATTTTGACTTGGTCCACAACCAAATACCATATAAGAAAGATATGAGGCATGAGATTGTGTGTCCTCTCTCTGGGCATGAGAGGTTTCATGATAAAACAAAAGAAATTGGCATGGGGAGGGCATGGGATGCAAGTTGGCACAAGGTGGAAGAATCCTAGTCACACCAGGACTTCTAGTTTTGATTTGATCCAAATAGTTTTATTAACCCAATTAAATCAAAACTAATACAACCCAATTAGAGATGAACTTAGTCTAACTAAAGGCCAAATTAAATCAGATTAAATTAAATTTAAATCTAATTTAATTTTTAATCAAATTAGAAATTAGGTGCACACAAGTCTTAATCGAATAAGGACTTGTTCTCCCTTGCAATTGGCTTATCCAATGAATCAATTAAACTTAATCCAATCAAGTCCAAACCAAATCTAATTGAATCTTATTTAATTAGACTCAATCTCAGCTCTTTGGCTTAATCAAATTAAGCCAATTAGTAATCCTATTGCTAATCGATCCTCCTACAATACTTGCACTAGGTCAAACATTAATCGTATTGAATGTTTAACCCTAAAATGATTCTTAGTCATTGATCAACCATTTGATTAGATCGAGATCTTTAATATGTGTGATCCCATAGGTTCGAACCTAAGCTAATAGTATAAGAATAAATTTTTATATCAATCAAAGTAACCATCTAGCAATGATACCTGATGGTTGGATAGGTCGAATGTATAAAGCAACACTCTTAAAATCTATATGGATATAGTTTTCATATAATTCATCCTCTTAACCTAAATGCTCATAGGATAAATTAGGATTTAACTGTCAACCCTAAATAGGTCTTTCATATTATATTTTAAAATATCAAATCCATCATATGGATTATCCTAGCCAAGGTTTTACTAAATTAAAATACAGTGATGCATTATCTCCAAACACCTGGAGTGGTCAATCTTATCTTGATCACTCACTAACATCGTAAGTACTTGACTGTGCCTAAAAATCTTCCATCACTGAATTAGAAATTTAGATAGTCTAGTATCAAAGCATAGTGAGTTGCTTGCAAGCCACTATGACGATCTCAGGTATAAGAGACACTTATACCCATATCCCATCAGAGCAATTCTCAATAGCAGAATACTCCAAATTTGGTCATGTTCCGTAATGATGTACCCCCTATATCTCACCTGAATGCCATACCAGTATCTCCACACTTCTTGGTTAAGAGGATAATCAATCTATATGGCACATAATGATTTATACTTGATAAATATTATCATCTTAGTTAACAATGTATCATTTGATCATGAATAGTTTATGAACTAATCGATAAATTTTCTCTTTATCGAAACTAAATAATCCTAAGGACTTCATCACGACAAAAAAATTTATTAAAAGATGTAGACTTTATGATGAAAATATTAAAATATAATTTTATTTAATAATAAATTATTTATAATTATAAAATAGCACAACCGTCAATAGATTGATGATTGGCTTTGAAACATAATTTTCAATACTTCGACCACCACCTCCAAGCTCTTAGTGTTTGAAGGAAAATCCTGATTTCCCGATCCAGGTTCATTCAGATCTGATTAAATCAAGAGATATATTTCAAAAATTTTCTCTTGATCTCAATCAGATCTTGATATGTTTCAGATCTGATTCTTATTATTTTAATAAATAAAATAAAATAAGATAAATTAAATTAAATTTAATTTACCTGATTTGGGTAATCCTATTACCCTATAGATGATCCTGATTGCAGCGGAAGGTTCTGGATCTTAGCCATGCAAGCGCCTGGCCTCTACCGGTATCCACTCGGGTTGGATCTGGAGATCCTCTTCTTCTCTATCACACCTCCAAAAATCAGATCTGGATCTGATCTGGAGGATCTTCAAAACTCTTTTGAAGATCTGCAGTCGTCCTTTTGCAGCAGCGCAGCCTTCTTGCTTTTGATCGCCTTTTCTTGATCTGAATCGCACCAACCAAAGTCCAAAACACCTTTTGGACGTGGAGAGCAAGGGGAGAAGAGACTATGGCATGGAGAAGGAGGGGAGAGGCAGCCTTGGGGCGTGTCTAATAGCATTCACTTAGGATTAGGGTTGGGCGCAGGGTCTTATTTATAGACCTCTTGTGATCCAACTCCTCTTCCTCTCAACCAATCACAACCCTTTGTGAAATCAGATCTAAATCTGATTGGTTGGAATAGAGACCCCTGGATTCCTCCTTAGAGGGCGCCTAAGACCAGTCAAACTGGATTCTTAGTAGAACTCTGATTGGAATCCAAAAGGGAGGTGGAGTCCTTGTCCAACAAGGACTCCTAGGCGCCTCCTACTTGGGCTCACGCCACCCTTGGCGTGCGCCCTTCTCCTTGCCAGGTTCTGGCAGGGGGACAGGCCCCCACCAGCTCTCCAATAGGTGCATGACATGTGGTCAAAAGTCAAAGGGTCAATGGTCAACGTTTGACCAGTCAAAGGTAGACTTTTGACCAAAGTCAAAGAACAAGAAATGGCAGGTGACCAAAAATGGCAGGTAATGTCTTACAAATAAGACAACCTATTCTGACTTGGACAACCTCCAGTCAGACCATATGAAGGCCTCTGATTGAGCACAAACTCCTTTGGCTCAGTCAGGACAACTTATTTATGATAGTAAAAGAAGAACGTTAGGTTCAATCGAGTGCTAGCACGATTTTCTTGAACCTAATTGAATCTCATTCAGATCAATTGAACTAGATCAGTTCAATTGATGATCACCAGATTCAAACCCTTGTTTGTGTGACCCAGTTAGGTTCAGTTCTGTATGGTAATGGGATATGTCATGATCTCTATCATAGACATCATCGAAACTCCTTTCGATGGATCAGAACTCTTCTGATTCGAACAGCTAGAATGATCGATCATCTAAATCATTCTAATTGCTCCCAAAATCCACCAGTGACACCTAGCAGTATATGGTGGCAACCCATCAGAGCTGAATGTGAACCTCTTGGTGCAGCTACCTGTGTGATTAAGTTCTTCTATCTTGAGCCCCGATCAGATTAGGGTTAAGGTGAACTCGTCAAACCCTAGTCTCTGTCATATGATGTAATCATTCGATTCGAGTCCAATGTGAAAATCTAAATAGAAACTCTTTCTATTATTTCACTCTGCCATGGCCATGGGCTTCAGGACTTGATTCTCATGATTATCATAGGGCTGCTCCTCTACCACCGAGGTAGATAGATCCCATCTTGATGCAATCCAGTTCCTACAATGAACATGTCACAGCCAACATACACCTCAGGGTTCCATATGGCTAGGAGACCGAGTAATGGTGTAGTCAAACTATAACACCCTCAAGGTGAACTGCCGATGCATCTCAGGTCAAAGAACCAGACACACTACTGCAGCATCGAGTCAGTCATTGACGAGAAGGTAGACTTCCTAATGACTACTCGAGGTGGTCACGCTCAGTGCCCTCATTCTCTAACGAGTACCTGTACTCTCGCTCCGGTGTCTCCACACCGTAGACTCAAGACTCATCTACTAAAGAGAAGCGATCGTACACCAACCTTCCGGATCAATCACCATCCTCGTGATGATCCTATGGTCGGGAGCTGTTTATGAGTTAATAATGATTATTCATGTCTTAAATTTTCAACTCTTGAAAATATGAATTATCATTACCATTAACTCAAAGGATGTATCACAGACACTAAATACACAGGTGTGATAGAAAATAACCCATTTCATTAATTATAGTCAAAATTATAATTTTGCCCCTAGAAGTGTATTACAAGTGTCAGCCAATTCTGGCTTCTAGGGCACATATATCTAACAGTGTTGGCATTGGATGAAGCCTTGATAGCAACACCTTAGCTCAGCATCCCTATCACATCTAAGGGGGTTGCCTTAATGTCAGACACATCTAGCCTTGCCTTTGCAAGTTGTCCGACTACCTTATTCTAGATTCCTACACCAATGGATGAAGCCTCTGATGCATCTGGAAGTGGCCCTATGTTGGAAAGGTCTCCCTTAGTCTCCAAGAAAATTAGGTTTTCACATCAAAAAAAGTTGATGCAAAAAGTCATAATATTATTACAAAAAAAATTTGTAATAAAAGTTTAGCTATTGCAATTTTATTGCAAAAATCTATGTTGCAAAAGGTATTTGTAGTAAATTTTGAAATTATTGCAAAATCTCAACATTTTTGTAATAAAGAAAACTATTTGAATAAGACAAAAATTATTGCAAATGCAATCCAATAAAATTCAAATATCATGATCTTTTTAATTTTTTATAATATTTTTTTTGTAATTTACAATTTTTTTTTTGTTGATAAGCTTCTACAACAAAATTTTATGATGCTAAATATAGTATTTTAATTATATTATTTTAAAAATTAAATTTAAATGAATTATTTGCAACAAAATTTGCTACAATTTGCAATAATGTCTTTTGTTAGTAATTTTTTGCAATAATATTTTATGATGCTAAAAAAAATATTTAAGTTATAATATTATAGAATTAAAATTCAAATATAAGATTTGCAGCAAAAAAAATTGATGCAAATTAAGAGTATGCATAT
Organism: Cocos nucifera; assembly: GCA_006176705.1. Classification (NCBI taxonomy): domain Eukaryota; kingdom Viridiplantae; phylum Streptophyta; class Magnoliopsida; order Arecales; family Arecaceae; genus Cocos; species Cocos nucifera. Next base: position 85,264 of record QRFJ01005920.1, on the reverse strand, counting down.
CTATACAGACGCGCATGCAAACCTATAGACATAATGATGGAATATATTCTTTAATAAATATTTTGCATTTACATACATTTCCATTAGCAAGAATCCAAAATAATTATATAGCTCATTGCTTATGCTTTTCTTTACAAATAAAGCCAAAATATTCTTGTTCCAATGACTAATTACAAAATAAGTCAACTTCCAACAAAAACTATGTCCTCTTTCACCAATAGTTCCTGTAATTATTTGTCTCAATTTTCTTTACAAAACAACTAAGAAAGAATAAGTGGCATATCGAAAGATAAACTTCCAGGAAAAAACTATGTTATCCTCAAGCATTAGATCAATGTTAATCATTTGCCTTGTTCTGCAAATTCAAAGGAATAAAAGTTGTTAAAATATATATAACATATAAATTTGAGGTTCAAGGTATAGTAGAATCTTAGTTTTTAACTTCTAACCTTTTAGAAAAGCGCAGAAGTCCTTCAAAAATTTGTTGGGTCTAAGTCAAGCTAAAAAAAAATAAATGTATTAAAAAAAGATTCAAAACTATGTATAGTAAGAATGAGGGCTATAAATCTAAGTATAGTAAGAATAAGAGTGAAATCATGAATGGCAAAAATCATGTTAATTATATTATTAAGATGAATTTGCAAAACATCAGATGACTGATAGTGACAAATGGATAAACTTTTCTAATTGATCCTCAAAATGCATACAAAGCAAACTATGATAAAAAAGAATGAGCTTGATAAAAAAAAAAAAGTAAACTTATATTTTAGCATTCTTATAATAAAAAAATGAACAAGCATTTCACATGTAAATACTATTGATTAACTTACATTTGTAGCTTGACCATTTGACATTTTAGTTAAGAAGACTTGTAGTATAGCTCTCATGTTAGCTTGCAACTTAGCTTGCATCTCTACACTTTGAGCCTCTATATCATCTCTCATGCATCTTATCTCTTCTTCTTGTTGAATATGTTGCTCTTTAAGTCGTCCCTCTAGCTTCTTAACTTGGCCACTTCATCATACTATAGATTAGCTTGTTCTAATTGAGCTTGTAACCTCATTTTACATTTGGCAAGTTTGGAACCATAGCTTTGGCAAGTTTTTCACCAACTACTTGCTCAAAGGCCTCATCAGTAGTCAAGTTCAAAGGATTTTCTTCATTTGTAGATTGTTCCAACAAATCTAACACATCTTCATATATTTGGCATACAATCCATATGTATAATAATCAATTTGTTTAGATTGACTATCATATGCAGTTCCTCTAATATATTAGAAATCAAATATTTAATTGCAAGGGTTGTAATTCAAATATTCATAGTTATTGCTAAATATAAATTGCATACATCAACTTCCTTTGCTTTATCATTGACCTAATCTCCATTACTCATCATATGAGTAATCTTCCACATTTGATGCATACCGGGCATTTTTTCAATGATAGGATTCCTTTGCACAAGAAACTTCATTATTAAATTATCATATAAATAATATGTCATAATATAACACTATACGTATCTTATGTTATCATGCCTAACATTCTTAAAACTTTTGCAGCTAGTAATATGAGGAATACATTGCTTCTCACTATTTGTTGTATTTCTTAACTAGCTATCTATATAAGAATACATTAGAAAAAAAATAGATTCAGCTAACAAAAAGAATTTTACTATTTTCTGAAGTATATATATTTGTAGAAAAACAAACCTAAAAGTCAGGTGTCTTGAAGTAATTCACAAGATGCTCTCAATTAGCAGGAGAGATAATTTTTGGTGGGTTTTGCAAATGCTCCTTATCAGTCTTATAATATTTATAGTGCTTATGTAAGCATGAGCGGCAAACATGATAGCTATTATTGGCTATTGATTTGATAACATCCCGTATGAGATAAGTCTTAGGTATGTCAAATTTATCCTAAAAAAAATTACATGATAGATAATGATTTTCAATACAAAATTTTTATAACTTTATAGCCTTCATTCATAATTCTATAAAATAAAAAATGAGTCTTTAATAGAAAAACTTTTACCATTGTAAGCTCACATATCTTGTCTTTGGTTCCAACATCCACATCCTTCCATTTTTTTGCTTTAAAATTAGTATTCAATCTAGTGATTACCTCTATTTTAGAGGCAAATATTTTAGCATTGATACCAATGGTAGCCAACTCAAACAAAAGAATTGATACTAGCAAATTTTTTGTCTTATTTTGTTTTATTGTCTTAGCTATAGTAATACCTCGAGATGGGTCTCTTGTATTTTTATTAATACCTATGGCAGAGGAAAAGCAAAATTAATCAGTCATCTGTGCATTGTTCAATTACTCCATATATATCTAAATACTGTGAAACTAAACTTATAGCTAATAGTCAATAGAGAAAGGTATCCCTTTGTTATTCCAAGCTAAAGTTTTATCAAAGTGCTTCAATCAAAGCTTGCTACCATCTATCTAATATCTATTTGGTTTATTTTCTACTTAATATATTTCTCAGCCAACAAATGCATAATATCTATTTACTATTATAATTGAATAATAAAATGCTATAGGCTCTTTCCTTTAAAGCATGAACTCCACAATTCAAATATTTCAAGTAAATATTTCATGCTATTTATTTACCAGATGGTGCCACTTGTGCATTTGATGCAGTTGCTTCTACTTTGGCATTTGAAGTAGATGTTGCTTCCTTTAAATCATCATAATTTTTAACATTTGTAACTATAGGAATTATTGTAATAAGTTTAAATACATTTAATACTAATATCAAAGTTGAGATGAAACTGTCACTTAAGATGAAAAAGATAATAGACATATAAGTATGGAAACTCTATACCTTCATTCGAATTTGGCAAAATATAAGGACAAGATCTTGCCTTCTCATCATTTTTCATGTAAACATGTATATCTCTTATGCCTTGAAACTCATGTAGCATTTGTGTTACAGAGTTATCATCGGTCAATATCTTCCGATTTCCATAATAAAGTTTAAAACCAACAAAATAAATGTTGCAAAGCTTCTTACTTATAGCTAAAACATCAAGATAGATAGAATCATCACCAAAATTAGGTTCTTGACACACTTTTTCACTATAGTGAACAAAAAGAATGTGGGAATTGTTACCTATAAAAAATAACTCATAATAAGTATCATGTATAAACATAAATTAGTTAATATACAAGCATATATCAGTAAATTATGCATACTTGTTGTATTAGTCACATGTGAAGGAGCCCTAAGCTCCATCGATGCTCAAGTTAATATCGATCCACGATCATGAGCCTTACTTAGTGTGCTAAGTGCTATGAACTTGCTAGACTTAGTCTTTGAATTTTGGCCTTTTGGCAACATATCAAAACCTAAAAAGTAGTAAGATATTATTTAAGCAGACTAAAAGATAAATTGTGTCTCAAAATATACAAATTATAAGCAAATGACAATATATAACTTATGGATTATGGTCTCTCAAAATATATACCAGACTACAAGAAAGACAAAAAATACACAAATATGTATATATGAGGAAAAGAGTTTGTCATTAAATATCATAAATAGTTATCATCATCAATTAATTCCATAAAACCACCACTGTCACTTGAAGAATCAATATCGTAGTCGATTTCTTCCTCATCTTCATCATCACTATTTGCATGATCCTATTGTTCATGACGAATAGATATAACTGCTGGCATGATGTACTGTCTCACACTTGGCATGATCACACATGGATTATAACTGTTGTGATGTGATAAAAAATAAAATTCAACTTGACTCAACTCAACTAAGCCTTATTTCCAAACAAGTGTTCAGCTGCATGAGTTCTTCTACATTCCTTTCTATTTTGAATAAAGCAACTTATTCAAATAAATTTAAAGTATAAAATATGAAGCTTATTTCCATCATCTAGTAGAAGAGCGCGAGTTCAAAACTGGAACCTTTCAGATGATGATAGAACACCATAAGAAAAGATATTTAGTGCTATTGAAAACTAGAATGATATTAAAGTAAGCCTAATAAATCTATGACTTAAGTAAGTATAAAAAGTCAACTGAAAGCAAAAGTCTAAACTTCAATTATAGAAATAAAGCATAGTTTGCAAGATTAACCAATTCCAATCCAATTCAAGTGATTCAAATCAGTTTGGAGGATTAGTTCTATTTCTGATTCCGATTCCCAATTTTTGGGGAACCACTACTGTGTCCAATCTTGCTCTTTCACTATGAAGTTACATTTAGGAACAATCTATAATGTAATTTTCCTAAATTTCTAGGTTGAATCTTGATTTAGGTAAACTTGCCAATATGCTTATTCACAAATTTAGTATTCCTCTTAAAAGCATAGGGTTCTATAACAAAATTTACCAAATTTAATTATGTCATCAAGACAAACTAGACTAAGTGAGAGTCTTGATTATTTTCAAAACTGAGCATCCCTCTCAGAGAGGAAGGTAAGTTCTGTTCATCTATTTTACCCTAATTCTACAATGCTCAGTGTTTGACACACCACTGGCAAATCTTCCTTCAGTCACTTAAATCTCAAGAAAACAAATTCAAGCTTAGAAGAAAAAGAACAATACAAAAGTAGCAGCACAAATAAATTCAATGTTGAAGAAAAAGAACAAGGCCAAAGTAGTACCACAAACTAATTCAAGTTTGGAAGAAAAGAACAACACGAAAGTAGTAACATAAACAAATTCAAGCTTGGAATAAATAACAAGACCAAGGCTGTAAGACAAACATCTAGAGCACCTAATCAAGCACATAAAAGAAGCAAGTAAATATTAACTAATGTTTGCAAAGAGTAAAATGCTAACTACTTAGGGTAATTGAAAGAAATCAATTGTACCATGTTAGACAATTATATATACTAAGCAATATTTATAATTCATCAAATGCCTCATTTGTCCTTATTCCAATAATAAAATTACAACCTAAAGAAAAAGAAAAATGAACAAAGATAAAATATAAGCATGAATGAAAAATGTTAATGTTGTTAGTTCTTATATAAACCAACTACGAAAACCATAGACCATATTTTAAAGGTGGTTATCTATTGCTACATGAACAAAAACTTAACACCAAGTTCTCCCACTGATCCCAAAAACCTCATTTCCTATTTCCAAGTCTAGATTGGTCACGTCATTTTGGATTATATGAAAGAGCCTTTAAAAAACAAAGCAAGTATATTCAACTAAAAGATTATCTAGCTATTTATAACTGGATTAAGTGTTTTGCATAACCAAATCCATTTAGCTTGGATCTATGCACACAAGTCTTAGACTTACTCATGCTAAGCCTCTAACACTGTAGAGTATCAGTAGGAATATTAAGGCCTCGTCATAGCTATCAAAGTATAAAACACACAAGCACTTAAATCCTTGAGAATGCTTATGGTTAAGTGTATGACTAACAATTAGAAAATGAAATAATTTAAATATTTAGATGACATTGAAACATAAGGCCTAGAGGTTGGGGATTTTTTGTTTAAGCTATATGAGGGACTCTGTTTAGCTAGTTTAACACTATCTTCCACTTCATTGTTTGCTAATTTAAGACCAACATCGGGGAAAGTATATTGATCAGACCACATTGATCATATTAGAACAACTTTCTCTACTCTTTAGTTAATTTTTAGTATAAACCTAATTTTTTTAGTTGCATTCAAACAGTTGAAGAAGGCTCAAAAGTATGCTCCAAACATGAATTAGTAAATTTCAAAAGAGTAATGCAAGTCACCTACTAAATTATGCTTATCTAGTGATAAAGTCTATGTTCAGTGAATATAAAGATATGCAAAGATATCTAAATGATGGTTTTTCAACCAGAGTTCTCTCTTTGATATATTTAAATAAATAGACTAATTGCAACATAGCAAATATATAGACTATAGATAGAATTATCAATATAATCCCACATAAGAATGGCACATCCATCATTATGATCCATGATATGCCACAATACAAGAGAATTAGGATTTGTAGGGACTACACACAAACCATGTGTTTCTCATCTTTCAGAAATAACTATACAAGATCTTAAACAAAGAACTTGTTCTCGAGAAAGTGTCATCTCTTACCTAGATAGAGGGACAAGCTCAAGATGTAGTGGCACGAGCGAGCAGCAATGAGAGTGAGATCTCTCTCTCACAACTCATAGAAGGTAAGATCTCGGGTGAACGATAGCTTTGATCTTAGCTAAGGCAAGGGCAAATGGTGGCGGCGGCAAGGGGGAGCGAAGATGAGGGTGAACAATGGTGGCAGCGAGAGGAAGCAACTATGAGGGCAGTGGTGAGAGTTTGAATATTTTTCTACTATAAGAATATAGACTATTAGCGATGGCTACCATTGCTAATAGTCCTTCCACCATTGCTAATAGTCCCACCATCACTAATCCCATCAGAAAAATCAATCTAAAAAATTTTGATCGCTAAATAACATTATTAGCGACGAAAAACCTAGCCATCGCTAATAAAACTATTAGCAATGGCTTTAGCGATGGAAGAATTCCATCACTAATTATTTTTTTAATTTTTTAATTAAATATTTAAAAGAATATTAGTGAAGGTATTTTCATGGCTAATGCTATTGCTAATAATTATTAACAACCAAAACTGCCATCGCTAATGCCATCTATAATTTTTTAAATTTTTAAATAAAATAAAAAAAATTATGTTAAGAAATATTAGCCATGATAAATAGTCGCTAATGTTGTTGCTAATAATTATTAGCAATAAAAAATATCATCGCTAATAATTATTAGCAACCAAAAACCATCTCTATTTTTTTAAATTTTTAAATAAAATAAAATTTTATTTTAAGCAATATTAGCAATGGTAGATAGTCGCTAATATCATCGCTAATAATTATTAGCGATAGAGAATACCATCACTAATATTGATGCTAATAGTTAATTTTATTTTTTTTAAAATTAATAGTATTATTTTTTAAAATCTATTTTAATTAATCATAATGAATTATGGCTTCGTATATCTGTTATAATTAAAATCCAAAGATAATATGATAATCAAAAATTAAAAACTAATTATATTATATTAAAAATATAAATTATATAATTTTTTTACAAGCAATATTAAAAAAAATATAATACATCAAAAAAAAATCAAGTTCAATCCTCATCATCGTCCACCTCCTCCTTCTCCTACTTCTCTCCAATACATGGTGGATGAGAGCTGGATGTCCCAGCATCCTATAATAAAAAAAAATTAATAAGTTTTGATATAGAGACATATCTTTTGATACACTCCTCTAATTCTCGAACAGATTATTCTTACATATTTTATTCGATAATACGAAGCTATAGACATCTCCGATCCATCAATTGAATAGTTAATTAGTTAAATTTTTAGTTCCTAGATCTTCTTCCCAGACTCAAACCTAAATATAGGAACCTTCTAAATATGAAAATTTAAAATAATTAAAAATAATTACTAATATAATTATTTGATGCGATGGCTGGGATGACGAGCCCAACTAATCATGTAGCTGTGGATTTCGAAGAAGCTCCATAATCATATCACAAATGGCATCTAAGAGGCTCTAAGGTCGTTGACTCAAAAGCCTCTGCATGACCTCCTCCATATATGCATTACTCCAAATCTGAGATGTCGAGGTCTTTGAGAATATCGAAGGATATCGAGGTAGTGGAGGGTTAAAGTTATGGCCGAATCATGTGACTCGGCTCCTACTCACACCCCAAGTGGCACTGAGCCATCCCTCAAGGTCAAGGAGGGGTTGAAAAAATGGTTCATCACCATATCTCTCCGCGCAACATACACCATATAATGCGTTGACATAGTTCAAAAATATATTAGTTCTAATAGAAAAATCAAATCCTATAACAACTTAGTTAGCAAATAAAGTTTGAAGTTCTTACCATGATCAATCATAATGTAGAATCTAAATAGTCACTAGTCCTCCTAGACTGGTGTGTGGCCCACCATAACTATAGTTCATCTGGTGGATGATCTAGCTACCATGTCTATAATAAGTAAACAATAAAATTAATTTAATTAAAACATGTATATAAGAGTTATGATAGTACTAGTGAAGAATTTTGATATTGATTTCTTACCAGTCTATCAGCTACAACATATGCTGACTGAGCCATCCATGTACCTGATTAGATCTTGCTGGGCAGCCCAGTTCTACCAAGCCCTCTACTACCTACTGGAGTACTCCTCGCTGCTTCACTAGTTGTAGAGGGCCTGCCATATGTCTGCCCACATCCATTAATCTATAAAGGACCTCCAGTCCAATGGTGATTGGGAATTAGAGTGCTAGATGGTGGACTACCTGAGACTATAGAGGCCATCTCGGAGCCTTCATGTGGCCACCTCCTCGAAGGTCTGATGGCTAGTCTCCTCCTCTTTAAGAGTCTTAAATCAGTAGTACTCCTGCAAAATAGAAGCAAGCATGTATTAATATATAATTAAAATACTAATATATCAAAAATTCAAAAATTAAACTAATTTTGACTTACCAGAAATATCTTCCAGGCTGCATCATGAGCTCCTAATGGCCAACTCAAGAAATCATTCACCGATCTCGGCATCAATTGGCATATGATCCCAATAATGACATGAGATGTTGAAGGCTCTCTGAATGTGCTAGAAAATTAATTTTGAAGAATAAATATTAACTCTAAAATTATAAATTTTAAATATATTAATTAAGAGTGTAGTACTTACAAGTGGCTTTGAATATAGATGATCTATCTATCCTCCGACCGAGTTGGAGGTGCCACAAGCCAAACAGGTCCTCGACCTATGCTATGTCTGAGAGTTGGTGGTCGCTACTACATGTGACTGTGGGGTCACTGATGACTCCCTATCCTTTGAACCTGAGCGCAAAAAGTCTAACACAAAGAATATTATATTCGTTAACAAATAATAAAATAACATAAACAAGAATATATAAAGTATTAGAGCTTACCATTTGGTATGAGAGGTGAAGAACCATGTAAGCTGGCCACGTGATCGCTCTCTCCTCGAGAGCTCTATCCTTGGCTGGCATGGCTCCAACCTCCGAAAGACATGATGTATACTCTCTAAAAATAAAAATAAATAGATTCATCAAATTAATTATGTAATTATGGATGGCAATGCAAGATTTAAAATGATGTAAGATAAGTAATTAAAATGATCCAAGAATTATATACTTAGCACTACTCGTCGGCATTTTCAAATGTTTGGTATCCTTCGAAATCTTCTTTTGATGCTTCCTCTTCTTCTTTCTTCTCTTCTACCTATTCCTCTTCTTCTTCCTCTTCTTCCTCCTTTTAGGGAGGATTGTCCTTTAAAACAATCTCAGTTGGATCTACCTCCTCATGTTGGCAACTTCACGTTAGAGAATTCCTGGAGCATCCAATTCCACATCATCGAAGGATTGATGAACTTCTACTATCTCATCGTCTTCAAAACATTTTAATAATTGAAGCTCTCCTTCTTCTTCGAGCGCATAATGAATAGCTCGAGACTTAATTTTGCATACAGCCCACTAATTTTTTTTCTCTTTTTCTTGATAGAAAAGAAGTATAATACACTAGAGCAGCTTATACAGCCAGTACAAATGGCTCATTGACATAAACTTTTGATCCATGTTTGATTTCAATAAGCCCATGCTGTGGATCAATCTTCATACCATTATCAGTATCCAATCATTGGCACTTAAATAGAATGACATTGTTACCTCCAACATAGCTTTTCTTAATCACTTCTTCGAGGATTTCATAGCAATCACTATCCACCTTACCTTCCCACCAACTTTCTTTTATACACACACCACTGTTCATTGTGCTTTTATAATTTTCATATTGCTGGGTACAAAATTTGAAACCATTTACATTACAACCATTATAGCATGTCATGTATTTTTCAAGCCCATAATCTAATGGTCGTAGCTTTCTTAGTATGGACTCACTTTCTTGAATGATCTGTGTATTATGAAAAGAATAAATTAAAAAAAATTAAAATATATAAAATGATAATAGATGCTTACCAATTGATGGAACCAACATACAAAGTTTTTTAAGCACTGTGTTGATATTTCTTCATCACTTATGCTCAAATTTCTCCTTTCAGCATCTCATCATACTGCCTAAACATGCATAAGATAAGTATACTAAAATAAGTGATTAAAGAGTTGAAATTATGATAGATATTTATAAGACATATGGGTCGACCTCTATGCAGTTTAGCAAAATTTGTCTCTACCTATCAAAGTTCAATATTGGAGCAAATCCGATGAACCTCGAGCCCAAATTATCAAGCAGGATAGGCAAATATTGAGATCTCCTACTCTGATCCCTTAACACCACCGTCATCATTTCAATCCACTTGAGTCAACTTGGTCTGCATACTGGAATTAAAGTAGTGTCAGCTGAAATTTAAATTTTTTTCTATTATGTAAGCCTCCATAATAGAACCTTCAACTCGGACCTTATTTTTCACTTTCTTCTTGAGACTGTGCATGTATCTTTCAAATGGATACATCCATCTATACTGCATTAGACCCCTCCATCCTAGCTTTATATGCTAGATGAATCATGGGGTGCTCCATGTAGTCAAAGAAGCTGGGAGAAAATATCTTCTCTAACTTGCATATGGTCTCTACACTACTAGTCTCAAGACTGGAGATGTGATCGATGGATAGTTTGGTAGCATAAATATGTTTGAAAAGAAGGCTAAGCTCGACCAAAATACTCCATATGGAGTTGGGAAGGAGATCACAGCCAATAGGAGTAATCATTCCGTGAATACATGGTAGTCATGGCTTTCTAGCCCATAGAATCTATAATCTTTGACATTGATGCATCAAGATTACTTGCATAATCATCTAAAAATTTAAGACTTTTACACTATTCACAAACATCCTTCAATTTCTCCCTTATTAAGTTATAAGATGCTTTCGGCTTCAAAAATTTTTTAGATGATACCTCAACGAGTTCTAATAGAGGATGCTTGTATATGTTCTTCATATCTACTCAAGCCTTGGGATTATCCTTCATCTTGCCCTTGATATCCAAATAGTATAGAAAATATTATCGAATATATTCTTCTTGATATGCATGACATCAAGGTTATGATGGATCATATTGGTGGATCGATATGGTAATTCCCAGAAGATGCTTCACTTCATCCAGTTATGAGTTCTACTAGACCCCCGAGGCTTCTACTTATTAAATTCAATGCCAAATGAGACTTCATTCAATTGAGATACCCTCTAAAACACTTCCATACCACTGAGATGCTGGGATGCATGGTCCTTCTCTATCTTATTCCTTCTTAAATTGTCCCGCTACTTTTGAAAAGAATGATGCTCGAAAAAGAATTAATGACGACAATCAAACCAGTAGGGCTTACGACCATACTCAAGCTAAAATGATTTTATATTCTCCATACAATAAGGACATGCTAGCTTCCCATGAGTACTCCATCCTGACGGCATCTTATAAGCAAAAAAATTGCTAATGATCCATATCAATGCAGCCTTCATTATAAAATTTTAGCAGCCTTTTTTTAGATCTCTCATGTGTGGAGAACAAAAATAATACTATCCAAAATTTCTTTCGAATCCTTAATATACCATTTGATTACTGTAATGACCTATAAAATTATTTGTATTTTTCAAACTATCCATAGTAGATAATCAATTGATTAATATACATAATTCTTTTATCCATACAAAAATAAATAGATGTATAGATATATTAGAATATATAGATCAATCAACTGACAGGTCTATCATTCTATAAAATGTAAATTTTATTAAAATTAATATATAATTAATACTATCCAGTATTTTCCATCAGCTTGAGCATACAGGGCATGCAAGGGCTAGATGCCTTGGATGCCAGTTATGACCCAAGGTCCGAGCATGCAGGGCATGCCCAGGCCTCATGTTTGCAATGCTGCCCAGCACCTTCACTCAGTCCAAGCACTTTGTATGCCATAACTCAAGTCCCATACATCTAATTAATTAATTAATTAAATTTTAATGATGGCACTAGTCATTGCCAAAGCTATCACTAATACTAGATAATATTAGCCATCATTAATGCCATCGCTAATACTCACAATGGTAGAGATGGAGTCGCAGGATCGAGCTATGGGCTAGGGGCCACACAATCAAGCTGATAGGGATGGGGCCATAGGGAGGCCGACAGAGCAGGGTCGACAAGCTCCGAGGCTATAGCATAAATGGTGTTGGGAAAAGTAATCCAAATCCAATCATTTAGCTTATAGATGGTTGAGCTTATTATAAAATATATATGAATTATTAATTAAATAAAATATTATTCTAGCTTTTCATCACTTATTGCGCATCTTCTTTTTGAACTCTTTTATGATTAAGTCCTTAGAACTACTTTTTAAATGATAAAAGAGAATTTATCGTGTAGTTCTTAAATCTATTTATGATCAAATAATACGTTATTACCTAGGATGACAATGTTTATCAAGTATAGGTCATTGTATGTTATAGGGTTGGTTGTTCTCTTAACCAAGGAGTATAGAGATACTGGTATGGAATGCAAGTAAAATTTAAGGATATATTTTACTGAACGTGACTCAACTATGAAACTCTCTACTGTTAAGAGTTGCTAGTGAAGGATATGGGTATAAGTGTCCATCATACCTAAGATCACTATGGTGACTTGCAAGAAATTCATTATACTTTGGTACTGGACTATCTATATTTTTAATATAGTGATAGAAGATTTTTGGATGCAGTTAAATACTTATAAAGTCGGCATATGAGTCAATATGGGATTGACCTCTTCAAGTATTGGAGAAAATGCTCTGATACATTTTAATTTAGCAAAATCTTGATCAGGATAATCCTTATGAGAAGTCACAGGATTTATGAGGTTGAGATATGATCTGGTTGCATTGATTAGGAGTTGATAGTTAAACTCCAAAGTCATTCTAAGCATTAAAATCAAAGGGATAAATTATACGATAACCATATATCATAGGTTCATAAATGTTGCATTGCAACTATTCAACCTATTCGGACGTTGGATACTATTGCTAAATGATCACATTGATTAGTATATGAATCAGTTTCTATGCTACAAACTTAGTGTTTGAATCTATAGAGTCACATATAATAGAAGTTTCTACCTGAACTGATGGTTGATCGATGATTAAGAATCGTTCAAGGGTATAATCATCAATATGATTGATGATTAACCTTTTGCAAAAATTGCAATAAAATAATTTGCTAAGTATTAGTGAATTATGGAAGGATTAATTAGCAATTAGATTGCTAACTAGCTCAATTTGATTGAGCAATGAGGTTTAGATCAAGTCTAATTAAATTAGATTCAAATGGGTTTGACCCAATTGGTTATAAGATGACCTAATCACTGAGGGTGTTTGATCCTTTATTTGATCAAGACTTGAGCCCAATTAATTCTTAAGTTGATTAGAATCTAATTAAGTTGGTTTAAGTCTAATTTGATTAGATTTATTTTTGTTTAATTGGATCAAGCCAAACTTATTTGGTTGGAGACTTAATCGGATAAAGCCTAGAGTTCAAATGAATTGGACTAACACCCTAGCGCCTTGACCTTTGACCACCGTCCACTTCCACAAGAATTCAAAATTCTTGTGAATGTTTTCCCTTACATAGATGTGCTTTATTGCCCCTTTTAAGCATTGGATAGGTTTGAAATCAAACTTGAATTTTGAATTCTAGTTAGGAGGTTGGAACTACTTCAACCTCTCATCCTTATCCATTCCCACATGCGATTCACACTTGGTCGCCAATTTTAAATGGCTTCTAAAGAGTGGGCGTGCATGAGTTTGAGATATGCGATATCTGTGAGAGAGGTTGATAGAGAGGGTACTCTAGGGCGTGCATTTCTAGCATGAGGAATTTTTTAGAGAAAGAAAACTTGAGCGCCACCTTATCCTTATCTTGTGTCACCACTTCTTAAATTGTTTAAGAAGTGAGCGATGTGTGAAATCTGAGAAATGTTTCTCACCAAAATAGAGAGTGTGGCATGAGAGTTTTCTGGGCATGTGATAAAATCTAGTGAGTGGGGACTTTTGGGTTTCATGGTGCGGGCTTCCTTAGGGTTTTGACTTAGGATTCCAAAAGTGAGAATCTAAGTGTGGTGAGTATCACCAATCCATTAGACCTTTTCATACCACCTCATCATCCTCCTTAGTATCCCTTCTTGTCTTCTGGAGCATCCCGATCATCAAAAAAAAGAGATTAATCAAGATCGACCATCAAAGGCTCCTGCAAGGGGCTAGCACTTTAGAGGAGCTGATCGAGATCTGAAGCTTCGTGTGGATGATTCATGGAGGCTGAACATCCTATGCTGCTACATCACGATGTAAGAAGCTCTAGTCTATGGATTTTAGCTATGGTATTCATGACCTGCACTCAGATATCATGTTCTGAATACGAGTAGAGTAGTAAACAAGATCTATTACCTATTGCTTTCAGATTTCATATGCATATATATCATCCCATGATCCTAGCATAGGATGTTTTATGATTTGATCATTAGTATGCTTAGATTAATTAAATTAATCTTTAGTCTTCTACTATTAATTTTTAAAAAATTTTGAAATGCATGCTAAAAATCCTTGCAAATTTTCTTCGTGGTACCAGAGCTTAGGTCATATGATATGATATATATGCTAACTAGAAATCTGAATTCTAACATATATGACATGTTTTAGTCTGATTAGCTAAGTACTCAAATTGGGTGAGTCACCAGGCCATCCGGTCATAAGAGCAAGAATGGTTTAAAGTCCATCTCCTTCCATTCGATAGGAATCTCTTATGGCATGTAGGGGTGCCACTTTGATCTCATCCCAAGAAAAAGAATAGCAAAAAGAATTTATTTGAAATTATTTCAATCTAAAAAATTATAATCATGAATATGTTTAGATTAGATCTATAATGGATTCATGGCTTAATTTCTATTTTGCGCATAATTTTTTGATTAAAACATGCAATTGGTTGCTGTTCATGTGATGAGTCGTCCTATGAGTTGACCCATGTGATGAGTCAAAACATAGCCTGTCATGTGTTGACCTATAACCTTAAATGAGCCGATCCATTTTTGAAATGAGTCAATCCATTTAGTGGATAGAAAAATATGCATGAAAAAAAGTTATAAAATTATTTTACAAATCAAAAATTAAAAATATTTCAATATTCATACTTCATTGAGAATTAAGTTATGAAAGATTAGATCTAGAATTGTGAATAAAAGATCTAATGTCATTATCATAAGCCTTGGGTAATGGGTTATCTCAAGTCAGGTCTTTTCTATATATCTTGGTTAGACCTAGGGTTAGAATCAAAAGCAATATGGACCTAATAAGAAAATTGATCTAACCAAGTATTGAATTAGATTAATTTTTCTAGGTCAAATACAATAGTTGTAGTTTGATCAAGTCCATATGTTTGATCTAACCAAAAGGACCTGCTTTGGGCTTAGTGGTCGAGCCCGAATTATTAGGTGGATTCGATCGAAACTAATTAACCAGTTGATATCTAATGTAAGTTTGATAGTCATGACTGATGGTTTTTAATTAGGAGCTACTCACATAGATTAGATCTATGGTTGAGTTAATGGCATCTTCCTTCCACCAATCTCACTCACCTGGGTGATATAGTGGATTAGGTTTTGATTAGATCACATGGTAATTCAAGCTAACCCATGTCGTTAAGGTAAATTAGTGTGTGATTTTGATCAATATGACTGATATAGATGCCTTTAGACTAAAATTGATTCTAGTCCTCATCAATGACTTGGTAAAGTCAATGAGAGGATTTGAGTTGGTGAAGTCACTACAAGAAAACTGATCTTTTGTGATAGAATTATTTGCGATAAAAAAATTTTTGTTGTAAATAAAAGTACTTGTGATGGAAAAAATTTTCATCGCAAATAGTTTTTATTTGCAATGAAAAAAAATTTCATCATAAATAATTTATTATTTATGATGGAAATAAGCTTTTTATTGCAAATAATCAAATATTTATGATGAAAATTTTTCATCCTAAATAATCTTTCATAAATAAATTATTTAAAAAATTAAAAAGGTAAGCTTATTTGCGATGAAAATTTTTTGTTGCAAATATTAGCTTATTTGCAATAAAAATTAAGTTTACATTGCAAATAATCAGTTACTTGCAACAAAAAATTTCAACCATAAATAATATTTCATAAATAAAATATTTAAAAAATTAAAAAGCTTAGATTATTTATGATAAAAAATTTTCATCATAAAAAACTTATTATTTGCCATGAAAAAAAGAGTTTTGTCATAAATAAATGATTATTTGCAATAAAAAATTTTCATCACAAATAATCTTTCATAAATAAAATATTTTAAAAATTAAAAAGATAAGATTATTTGTAATGAAAATTTAAAAAATTAAATAGATAAAATTATTTATAATAAAAAAAAATTTACTATAAATAATTAATTATTTATGATAGAAATATCATTTTCATCATAAATAAATGATTATTTATGATGAAAAATTTACATGGTAAATAATGTGCCATAAATAAATTTTTTAAAAAATTTGAGCTGGCTCTGTTAGAAGTCAAGCTGACTCGACTGCATCTCGTTCGAATACTATCTTTTGTTTGCCTGAGAGAGTCTATTGAAATTTGCCCCAAGCTAGCTTGGTCTCAGTCCTAGCCGACTCGACTATTCATCCAAGCCATTCTACTTATGTACCAACCTCTTGTCTATCAAAAATAAATTATTTTAAAAATAAAAAAGCTCATATTATTTATGATGAAAATATTATTTTCATCATAAATAATTTATTATTTATGATGAAAAATTTTTATCATAAATAATCTTTCATAAATAAACCATTTAAAAAATTAAAAATACTAGCTTATTTATAATATAATTTTTTTAATATAAATAAATGATTATCTATGATATAAATTATATTTTTATCATAAAAAGATGATTATTTTTTATCAAAAATTTTTATTATGAAAAATTTTTATCATAAATAATCTTATTTTCATTCTAAGCATAGAAAATATGGACTATTTTAAAAAAAAGATAAAGATACACCGTGCATAGTCGATGTGATGGGGTTTATGGGTGTGAGCACATCCACTGTTAGCTAGCCCATGAGTAAATTAATATTTTTTTTATTTTTTAAAAAATTAGTATCTTTTAAAAAAATTTATTTTTCTTTGAATATTATATAGTTTTAAAATTTAAAGTCCATCTTCATCATTCATTATTTAAGTAATTATCATGTAAGTATCATTATAAAATTCTGCCTCGATCTGGTAGCTCTAGCTATGTAGATCAATAAAATTTGATTTGGATGATCATAAACTATCGCATGATAATCTGATAGATAGAAACTATTGATAAGTCTGAAAACTTGTAAGAATGATCTTTGTAATATTTTTAGCATATTATCAAAATTTTACTTCAATCGAATATAATTATCATAATTAATTTAGCATGAGATGATTTAATTCGTTAAATAAAAAATGAGTGATCAAAAAGCCAAACAACATTTGATTATAATATAATTTTTTAGATAAATGATCTTTGCTACTATTTTAATAGTCGTACGGTGGTGATTATAAAATCTAAACTCTATGTCTATGAATCATCTATATTAAGTATATTTTATAAAAGTATAAGTATAATTACTTAAAGACTTTAAGAATGTGTATTAAGAGATACGTAGTTTTAGATAGTTTATACACATGTGGTTTACTTTTTATGATCACCACCATAGAAATGATCAAACTATTAGCAAAGATCATTTATCTAAAAAAATCAACTTATAATCACGTGCCATTTGGCCTTTTAATCACTCGTTCTTCGTTTAACGATCCAGATCATCCCATACTAAATTGACTATGATAATTATATCAAATTAAAATAAAATTTTGATATTATACTATAAATATCATAAAAATCATCATTACAAATTTTTGGACTCATTGATAGTTTCTATCTATCAGATCATCATACGATCATTTATAGCCAACGAAATCAAATTTTGTTGATCTACATAGCTAGAGCTACTAGATTGAGATAAAATTTTGTAATGATATTCACATGATAATTACTTAAACAATGAATGATGAATATAGACTTTAAATTTTAAAATTATATAATATTAAAAAAATAATATTTTTTTTTAAAGAATACTAATTTTTGAAAAAATTAAAAAAGTTATTAATTTGCTCGTGGACTAGCTAATAGTGGATGCATTGGCACCCCTCAACCCCATCGTATTGGCCATGCAGGCACATCTTTGCTCTTTTTTTTTAAATAGTCCACCTTTTCTATGCCTTAAATGAAAATCAAATTATTTATGATGAAAATTTTTTATCATAAATAATCAATGATTTGCAATGCAAATATTATTTATGTCATAAATAATGGATTATTTGTAATGCAAATTTTTTATCATAAAAAAGCTGGCATTTTTAATTTTTTAAATGATTTATTTATGGAAGATTATTTATGAGATAAATTTTCCATCATAAATAATTTTATTTATAATAAAAATAATATTTTCATCCTAAATAATCAATTATTTATGATGAAAATTTTTCATCATAAATAATATAATTTTTTTAATTTTTTAAATAATATTTTATGATAGATAAGGGGTTGGCATACAGGTGGGCTGGCTCGGATGCATAATCAAGCTAGCTCAAACTGAGACACAGCCAACTTGGGGTGAATTCAAGCAGGCTCTCTTAGAAAAATAGAAGATAGTGCTCGGACGAGACGCAATTGAGCCAGCTCGATTTTTGATAGAGTCGACTTAAATTTTTTAAATAATTTATTTATGGCACATTATTTATGATGTAAATAATATTTACCTCAAAAATAATAATTATTTATGATTTTCATCATAAATAATATAATCTTTTCTTAATTTTTAAAATAATTTATTTATGGAAGATTATTTATGATCAAAAATTTCTATCATAAATAATAATTATTTGCGACATAAATATTATTTTCATCATAAATAAGCTAATCAAATATTTTAATTTTATGGTGAGAAATTTTTTTTTAAAAAAAATAATTAGCAAAAGTTGTTAGCGACGAAAATATGATTTTCATCGCTAATAAATATTTTAGCAACGAAATTTTTATCGCTAAAGGCCTTTAAGTATCCCCTCCTACTACGTGCCTTCTTTCTCGCGAAGCCCACTCATTCTCTCGATCAAAATCCTCCTCTCTCTCCCCCTCCTCATGGACTTCCACCAGTCGATGACCGCATCTCTTGTTGCCGCCATCTTTGCTGCCACCATTATTATTGTGCTTGAACCAAAGGTAAGTTCCATCCCATCCCCAACCTAAATTTTTTTTTTGTTCTTTCGATCGTCTACACATGCGCGGGTGGTGCCGTGTGGTGGCCAATGGTGGGTGGAGGGGCATGGGGGATGGGTGCCAACAGGCCATGGGTGGCGGTGTTGACGGGCCGGATGGGGGCTGCTAGTGGTGGGAAATAGGCGAAGGGGCATTGCGGGGTGGGGGCCATGGGGGGTGGGGCATCGAGGGGTGGTGGTGATGGGTCAAGTGGCCAACCATGGGTGGTGTGAGGTAGAGGGGTGCCGTAGGGGATGAGGGGCCATGGGAGGTGGGGCGCCGAGGGTGTTGGTGATGGGTTGAATGGGGTGACCTCAGGTGGTGTGAGGTGGAGGGGCATCGTAGGGGGTGGAGGGCCATGGGGGTTGGGGCGCAGAGGGGCATCGATAATGGGTCGGGTGGGGGGCCACGGGTGGTGGGTGCCGAAGGGGCGCCACAGGGGGTAGGGGGCCGCGAGGGGCGAGGGAACGAAGGGGCCGCAGGGGGTTGGCCGGGTTAGTCCTTAATAGTAGTAGTAACAATAATAATAATAATAATAATAATAATAATAATAATTTGATTGATAAATAAATTTTAAAAGAGATTAAAAAATATTTAGAAATAAATTATTTTTTATAATTAAAATAGTTGGTTTTTAATTATATTTTTATGCTTTTACTTATTATAATTTAATATTTTTATTTATTTAGTCCCTATATTTTATTATGATTATGATTTAATATTTTAATTTACATTAGCCAAAGGTTTTAATTTTTAATGCATATGAATTATTCGATCTAGGATCTAGGTCAGGATTTGGTTTGGGATTCGATCTGGGATCCTATTTGGGATCTAGTTCAGGATTCGGGTCATGATCCAAATCAGATCTCGATCGAGATTTTGGTCAGGATCTGGATTGGGATTCGGTTCGGGATTCGATTTGAGATCCTATTTGAGATTTGGTTCGAGATTCGGGTCATGATCTGGGTTCAATCTTGGTTGGGATCTGAGTTGGGATTTGGATTGAGATTCTATTCGAGATCCAATCTAGTATCCTGTCTGGAATCTGATTTGGTAATGATTTAATGTATGCATTGATATAAACTTAGACTACTATTCAAGAGTCAGTCCCAGGGTCCCCAAAACGGACTCTATAAATGACTCTAGGATGCCCTAATTTGAACAGTTCAAAAATGCATCAATATTTTATTATTATCATGATGTTCTTTATTCTATTATGGAAAATTCCATCATAGTTATCTCATTTGTTCTCTAGGTACATATTAGATGTGGTTAAAATATGATCCATCTATATTGTGTACTTGGAGAACTGTAGGGAGATGCTATCAAATTTTTTTTGAATATAGAACAAAGAACAAAGCTATGACAATAATAAAAGTGATGCATTTTTGAAAGGGATAGGACCACACCTATTAGGAAGGAGTTGATGGAGTTAGGATTCATGAAGCATTATTCTTTGTTGTTAGATGGATATCGACAAAAGTTGGATGAATGCCAGAGATATTTTCTTGCTTGAATATCAAAAAGGTATTCGAGATTTTATTGAATTTGCATGATATAAGGCTGATAGTGCCAGTCGAATAAGGTGTCCATGCAAAAGATGTGTCAATATGGTATATCATCATATATCACTTATGGAGGAACATCTGCTATGTTTTGGTATGGATAAGAAGTATACTCACTGGATATGACATGGAGAGGGTGATCTGAATGAAGTTGTGTACGACAATGATGATATTGAAGATGATAGGGATGCTGTTGAACCTATCAAACATGGTGGTATAGGTTCACTATTGGATGATTTACATCAAGGTGTTAGTTCAAATGTACCCATGAGTATTAGTGCATCTCAAGGCAGTTCTGACTATGAATACAATATTAATGAGATAGAAGGAACTTCTGCAGAGTTTGTAAAGCTTGTTCGGGATGCACAAGAGTTAGTCTACCCAAATTATATAAAGTTCTCCAAGTTAGAATTTTTGATCAAATTGCTTCATATTAAAACTATGAACTAATGGAGTCATAAGCCATTTGATCAAAATTTGGCATTGATTAAAAGCAACTCCTTCCGATGGATCGATACTTCCAAAATCATCTATGGAAGTAAAAACATACATGCGGGAATTGGAACTTGGCTATATTCCTATACATACCTACAAAAATAATTGTATATTATTTTACAAGGAGAACGAACAAGCAAGTGAATGTCTGCAATGTGATGAGCCTAGGTATAAAATTGATAATAGGAAAAGAAAGAAGATACCTTATAAGATTTAAAGGTATTTTCTATTAATTTTAAGACTTCAAAGATTGTATAAGTCCATAAAGATAGCTGAAAAAATGAGATGGCATCATGAACAGTGGATTTCAGAAGAGAACATACTTAGCCACCCAGCTAACTCTATAGTATGGAAAGACTTTGATGCAAAGCATTCGCTATTTGCGAGTGATCTGTGCAATATCCGGCTTGATCTAGTGATAGATGGATTTAATCCCTTTGGTAATTTGAGTACCTCCTATAGTTTGTAGCCTGTGATGCTAGTTGTATATAATGTGTCACCTTAAAAATATATGAAAGAGCCATTTATTTTTATGTCACTATTGATTCCAGATCCGAAAGCGTCAGGTAATGAAATTGATGTATATCTACGACCCTTAATCGATGATTTGAAGGAGCTATGAAAAATAGAGTATAGATATACGATTCTATCGATCAAAAAAATTTTAAGTTGCATGCACCAATTTTATGGACCATGAATAATTTTCCTACATATGAAAACTTATCTCGGTGGAGTACTAAAGGATATTTGGCATGTCCAATATGCAACAAGGATATGTCCTCCTTACATTCAAAGCATAGAAGAAAAATCTGCTTCATGAGTCATCGATGATTTTTACCTTCTAATCACTCTTGGAGGACCTGTTAAACCAATATTTTGATGGTAAGTTCGATCGATGTCCGCCACCTAAAGAGTTAAGTGGAGCAAAAGTTTTAGAATAACTTGACGCTGTTGGAAATGTGAAATTTGAAAAAATATCAAGTACTCACAAGCAAAAGCATACTGAAGTTGAGCTAAATTGGATGAAGTGAAGTCTATTTTTCAAATGACCATACTGCAAGCAACTACTACTTTATCATAATTAACCTAGATGTAATGCACATTGAGAAGAATATTTATGATAATATCATCGGTACAGTGTTGAACATCATAGAAAAAATAAAAGATAATTCAAAAGCTCATCTTGATTTGCAAGAAATGGGAATATAGCTGGAGTTACATTTAGTTTGTCAAGGTGATAAATTTTTTATGCCACTTGCATGTTATTCACTATTTGGCAAGGAGAAGAAGAGTTTCTATGGATGGTTTAAAATTATAAGTTTCCTGATGCTTATTGTGATGTGTTGGCAACAATGACGGCAATATCTCTAGCAAGAAAAGTCATGACTTCCTATATGATGATGCAGTGCTTGCTTCCTATGGTGATATGTGGCTATCTGAGTGGTGATATTCAAGCTACATTGATTGAGTTGGGAGCATTTTTTTTAGAACTATGTTGCTGAAAGTTAAAGATTAACTTAATTGAAAAGTTTGAGAAGGATATTGTGCTCATTCTTTGTAAGTTAAAAAATCTTTCCACCATCATTTTTTAATGTTATGGTGCACCTAGCTATTCATCTTCCAAAGGAAGCTCTTCTAGCTAACCTAGTACATTATCGATGGATGTATCCTATTAAAAGATAAAAAAATCATAATCTATTCAACATATAAGTTGTAAGATGTAAATGTATTAGAACTCTTTAAATTATCTTTTATTTATAGATTCTTATGTATCCTAAAAATGTATGTGCGCAATAAGGCACGGTCTGAAGGATCCATAACGGAAGCATACATAGCTATGGAGTATCTCATATTCTGCTTGATGTATTTTGACAATATCAAAATAAGATTCAATCATGCAGATCATAATGCTGATCGTGGATGGGATGATGATGAACCGATACTATTTACATTCAATCAAATGATTCGATCCATTGGTAGAAGAAGATATGAGTTTATGGACGTGAATGAGCTATCCAAAGCATACTTCTATATTCTAAATAATTATGAAGAAATTGAAGATTTAATTGAGTAAGTACTATCTTAGCATAATTTTAGTGTTCTAACTAATTTTTTCGTATTGATATAAAATTAAAAGTCATGACTTATAGCAGTGAGCATAAGAATATACTATCCAAGGAGAATAATACAAATATTGATGATTGACATAGGATGAAATTTGCAAAATTATTTGGGGACCATATAAGTTTCACTAGTATTATATTATAGTTTTATAATTATGCAATTAATTACTTATGCTAACATAATTTTTTTATGCTATATTGTAGATGAAATCTAAGTATTTCAATAAAGAAGAGGGTGTGATCGATGAGTTGTACAATTTAGCATGTGGCTCCGATTGAAGGGTTAACTACTACACATCCTGTATCATTGGAGGAATGAGATTTCATACAAGAGAGTTTGAGATGCAAAGACAAACCTAGAATAGTGGGATTGCTACGATAAGATATGAAGGAGAAGAGGAGATTGAATATCTTGGTATATTGATAAATATCATAGAATTGAAGTATGGATCCAAAAGTTCAGCATTCTTGTTTCAGTATGAATGATGGGATATTAGCAATAAAAAGATCAGTATTCATATCGATCCATACTTTATTGGTGTAAATTTTGTACGAACATGGTACCAGAACGAGCTGTACATATTAGCAACTCAAGCAAAACAAGTAATATATTTAAAGGATCTAAAATATTGAGGTAATTGGCATATTGTACAAAGAATAATACCTAGAGATGTATATCACATACCAACCTGACTAAAAATGGATGATAATTCAGATCTACATGAAGAGGAAGCTTTTCAAAAGAAAGAACAAATATTAACCGAGCATCTTGTTGATGAAGAACTTATGACAACTCCTTTGAATAGAGCTGATTTGCCATTTAATGAAGTTGAAGCTGATTTTATATTTAATCTTGATGATTCGGAGGGCAGTGATCGATTTATAAATGATGATGAGATAGAAGATGATATATTAATTGATTATTATGATTTGAAGGAGGATCTAGAAATCGAGGAGGATATAGATATTGATAGATAGATCTATATTCTTTGTTGAATCTTCTCTTGCAATAATGGTATGCAATACAATTTTATTCATTAGCATTTATGTATTTTTCACTATTATTGTTTATTATTATATTCATTTATATGTCAAGTTAATTATATGCATAGTTTAAGCATTACAGTATGGTGCCAAGAGGGAGATGACAACGTTCGAGTTCCTAGCCTACCCCTGAGCCTTTTCCTATTTCTACTACTGCACCATTAAAGTCGCTAGAGTGCTCTATAAAGGCGGGTCTGAGTGAGGCTGGTTCGAGTGATGTAGGCCTAACTAGTATTTTAATATTTTTTACATAATAAAATTTGATTTTAATTTACTTATTAGGTTTATAGATGGTTATCATACTAATAATTTATTCATTACTTTTTCAAGCCATTCTTTGACGGTGCTGAGGTGAGGACGAGATCCATCGAAGAACCTCATCCTTGAGCATTGGAGATGCAAGCATGAGGGATAGCATCTCTGCATCGAGATTCCGTTAGGCCATACCAGGCCTATTAGGAGATGGTGTGAGCCATGGAAGACTGAGCTAGGCATCATTTATTGCAGCTTTACCCCAATGATGTTGTTCGATTGGTGTTAGGTTACAGAGGGAGGTCTTCTATAGCTACTTACAGGTACAATAATATTTATTTAAATATTTAATTGGTATTGTACTCTTATAATATTTGTTATTGGTAGGCTATATTTGATATTATTGATTTTGAGCATGATTGCGTGTGGCGAGCTATACATGATCATTTATGCTCATATTTTAAGGAGTACCAGCATCGCATTTATCGCCACTAGTATGTTGTAGTGCACAATCCAAGGGTGGAGGTAGTGCGGCAACGGCCATATGACAGCATTAGTATCAAGGACTGGGCTATCATATGATCGATACTGATGCTGTCATATGCTGCATGTATGAGAATCTGGCATATCATGTTACTTCCTTTTATTTAGAATTTAATAGTTAAATTATTTATTTTTAAATTTAGTTATTTATAACTAATTTGATTGTTAATTGTGCAGGATCGATATGCCAAAAATACCATGAATTAGGCGAGACAAACAGTCTCGCATTATGGGGATTCGAGGCCATTCGCTTGCCATATGAAACAAATGGTAAGTAATTTCTATTTAACTCTTTAACTATTTTAAAAAAATTATTAATTATTTTTAAATTATAGAGAAATGTTGAGAGTGGCAAGCTTCTTGGTAGGATCAAGATATATCAGTGGACCCCTCAGCGATAGTCAGGGGACTGGACGGCCGAGAGCCAGGAGCTTTATGTAAGTTTTTTTAACTATTTTTTCATTGGCATTTTGATTTTCAGTAGAAATCTAGAATAGTTATAAATTTAATTTTTAGAATCGTATGACAGACATTAGATTCCAGCCTATCCTAGAGGGCTCGACTGCACCCACAAATGATGAGATCTATGATCAAGTGCTTAGTACGAGACTCTATTATGTTAGGAGGCTAGGGCATGGGATCAGAGCTCCTATATTTTTACGTTCATCCAGGGTTGACATCCATGCTACCTATGATGTTCGACTGATGAAGATACAGAGATAGACTGAGGATCAGTAGTAGGCTGTTGAGTTGACTGCACATATCAATGAGTACTAGCTATTCCAAATGTAGATGGAGTGGATGGCACAGATAGAGTAGATTATACAGCTAATGAGACAATAGTAGGCCGGTTCGAGCTCCTCTGAGTGCTCCCCTCCTTCGATCCATACCCTTCTCTAGATATTGCTAATGCTTGACAGCCGACAGCCTATTTTTGTATATTTTTATTTTTATTTTAGATCTTTTATATTTATAAAAATATTTTTTATAAATAAATTTTTATATAATGAAATAATAAAATTTATTTATGAATGAAATAATAAAATTTATTTATGAATTTATTTTATAAATTTTTTTATTTTTATTTTATAAATTATACATAAATATTTAAAATATAAATTATAAAATATATTTATTTATTTATTAAAAATTAATTTATGACATAATTATTTATGATGGATTATTTCTATCATAAATAATTTATTATTTATGATGGAATATTTTTATCATAAATAAAATATTATTTATGATGGAAATTTTTCATCATAAATAATTATTTTTTTGATGAAAATATTTTATTAAAAATAAAAAATTATTTATGATATAAACTATCCATTGTAAATAATTTTTATTTGTGATGAAATATTTTCATCATAAATATTTTTTTATTTTTAATGGAATATTTTTATTAAGAAAAATAATTATTTATGATGAAAAATTTTGATTTTTCATTGCAAATATTTTCATTACAAATAATTTAATGAATAAAAAAATTTCATGAAAATTTTTTATCATAAAAAATTTTTATTAGAGATGAAAATTAAATTTTTCTTACTAATTATTATATGCGACCTAATTTTTTGCAATGAAGACTTAGCGATGCAAATTCCACCATTAATAATTATTAGCAATTGAAATTGGTTATTTGCAACAAAATTTTTGCATCACAAAAAATTAATTTTTTTATAGTGAGTCAGTGGGAGTAATCTGATCCATGTCTTCTCTATCTTTAAATTACATGTAACCTAAATCCTCTAAATTATTAGATCCTTAAAAATAATAAAGTTATGAAAATAACTAGTCATAGCCTTCTATTAAGGTGGATGGTACTAGATCTAATTATCTAGGTAAACATTAGAGGTGCCTTACACCTAATGTTCACTGAATATTAAAATTAATATCCATGTTATGATGATTAGGTCGCACTCTCTGAATGGTAATCGGGTTGGTCAGAGCTTTTCTCAGACCTGATTATTGTTGGTTTGATGCACCAAACTTCGACATGTTAATAGTTGGACCTAACTAGGACTTTCAGTGGAGGTGCCATATGCCTGCTGAAGAGGTGCTTGGAGCAAAACTGATTACTAGAAATTATTTGGAGAAACAATTGGTTGAGAACCTACCTATAGATGCACATGGGTTGGCCAAAGCTTTTTTCTAGTCCGTTTGTAGTCTACGTGGATTTTAGTATCCACTAAGGAGTTAATATAATTTCTCGAATTGGAGATAGAGTCTATCAATTCATAGAAAATAGTGGAAGGATCTTTAGACTAAAATTCAAGTCTCCAGGATTAAATAATTCATATACTAAATAAGGCCTTTGTTTTTCATTTAGTTAAAAAGAATGGCTAGTGTTTTATCGCTCCATTCATTGTTGAATAGTGACAAGCTTATAGGATCTAATTTTGATAATTAGTATCAAAAATTAAGAGTTATTCTAGAGCACGAGCAAATCCTGTATGTACTTATGAATCCAGTACCTAAGGAGCCTACTCTGAATGCTCATGGTGTGATCCAAGATACTTACCAAAAGTGGCTTAATGATTGTACCATGGTGCATTGTATTATGCGGATAGTGATGAACGAGGAGTTCAGTCACAAGTTTTAGGATGCTGAGCCAGAGAAAATAATTCAAGTGTTGAATGAGTCCTTCGACACTCCTAGAGAAAAGGTATGTCATGTTGGGGTGTCTCAGCCCCTTCAAAATGAGAAGTCCATTACTAACCCAAGTCAGGCAGATTGGAAGAGGAATTGTCCTCTTAACCCAAATAGACTAAACAAAAGAAAAGAGGAAAGAGTTGCTGATCAAGGTTGTTATATGATAACACTTTATAATTTTTCTATTTGTGATATTACTATCTGGATATTGGATATTGAAAGACCAATTCATATATGCAATTTGTTGCATAGACTTTAAGTTCGTAGAAAGTTTGAGAACGACAAAAGATTTTTGAACGTTAGGGATGCAAGTAATGTTTCAATCCTAGCATTAGAAATTATTAAGCTTGATTTTAATTTATATAATGTCATTTTGAGTTATTGTCACTATTATCCATCCTTTACGATGAACATAATATCTATAGAGCTTTTGGCCTAAGATGGTTATTACTTATCAATAAAGAAAAATTATTATGATATCATTATGAATGATATTACAATAATGCATGAACAATTAAGAAATGGCATTTCTGTTTTATCATAGCCTGTTAGTATAATGTATACGTCAAACAAATATCCAAAACTAGATAATATCATTGATGCCTATCTTTGGTGCTATCGAGGTGGTCATATAAATAAGAATAGGATAAATAGGTTAGTCAATGTTGCCCAGATATGCAACCAAGAGGGGCGAGGGGGGTGAATTAGATTTTTAAAATTTTAAAGCTAATTTAGAACCACAAAAATTATATAATATTATGCAAGTTATTTATGGTGGATGATTTAAGTAAAATAAAAAGATAAATTAAAAGAGAACAAGTATTTAAGAAAATAAAGATGGAGAGATAGCAAGCACACTATAAATAAGTAAGATTTATAGTGGTTTGGTGTCAATCTTGCATCTACATCCACTCTCCAAGCTCCTACTTGAGAATTTAAATCCATTAACCATATTCAAATTAAATACACCATTAAAAACCTCCAATTCTAGCTATCCCAAGCTAGCATGCTTATTTTTTGGGTACAAGCCAACCCTACACACTCTGATTCAAGGTTCGGAGAGACCTTTCCAAGTT
Source organism: Cocos nucifera (assembly GCA_006176705.1). Lineage (NCBI taxonomy): Eukaryota > Viridiplantae > Streptophyta > Magnoliopsida > Arecales > Arecaceae > Cocos > Cocos nucifera. Next base: position 56,136 of record QRFJ01005920.1, on the reverse strand, counting down.
TTGGAACTCCCAAAATTTAAAACAATATGAAAATAAAGTATAAGAGTTAATGACAATGAAATACAAAGTTAGCCCCTTTAATGAGTAAATAAAATGTTAAAAACTCTTTACACAATTAAGAAAGAAATTTTTTTAATTTCTCTCAAAGTTGTTGAAGACTTGAATGAGCTTTTGAGGAGTTTGTGAACTTGAAACGAATGCTTCTTTGCTTGAAGAGGGCTTTTTGCTTAGGGCTGAAATGAATGCTTGAATCTTTTCTTTTGTTCCTTCCTTTTTAAAGCTTTTATATCCTCTATGATGGCTGGAGAGAAAATAGACCCAATTTGTAGCCATTGGAGATACATTTTGGAGCATTAAATATAGCTAGAAAGGACCAAAAAATAGTCATTGCGGATTTTTTTCGTCGCAGGGGTTGACCCCTAGGTCATCCCCTGCATAGGGGTCGATCTCTATAATAGAAAATCTAGAAAATCCACTATTCTATATTTTTTTACCTTTACAATAGCAAAGGTCAACCCCTGGCATAGAGGATGACCTAGGGGTCATCCCCTTTAGTGTGCCAATCAGCCCCTTTAATAGGAGTCGACCTAGGGGATGATCCCTTTCTTAAAAATTGATTTTCTCTCAAAACATAAATTCAAAAAATATAAAATTATCTTCAATAGATCATAAATCTTCTATTCTTGCTCTTAAGACTTTCGAAACAGATTTTCTCCAACTTCATAAAATTTACAATTTTGCCCTTCATCATCTTTTTTTCTAAATTATGCATCCTAAATTTATAAAACTACCTCCAATAGATCATAAATCTTTTAGGCTTATTGTTGAGGCTTCCAAAACATATTTTCTCCAACTTTATAAAATTTATGATTTTATCTCTGAAATATAATAAATCTTTTTTCAAATCAAAATCATTAGTATCTCGCTCAAATATTTTGTAATCATCAAAATCAATTCTTGCTGCAATAATCTCCCCATTTTTTATGCTGACAAAATATTTGTGTATAAGCAAAATAAGACATGTATAGAACATTAAAAAAAATAGTGCCATTAAGAATTATGAGTTTAAAATTAAGGCAATATATAGATATATTCAATTGATGCAAATTTTTAAGGCATGAGCTTTATAATATTAAGACAAAATATCAATGCCTATAGGTAGATGATCATAGTGCCTCATTACCATAAAGGATAGAGAAATCATAGTATAAACTTCAGTTTCTACAAAATAACTTGCTCTTTTAGAAGACAGGTTAGGGGCTATATAAAAAAAATTGTCAATCATCAAGCATGTAATTTTAACATCATCAACCATCAAGCATATAATTTTAACATCATCAATTAATAATTATTGCTTATACTAAATGATATATTTACTCTTCCTTTTTTACATTATCAATTAAAAACTACTCTTTCCTTGTTTGAAATAAAAATTTATGCTCCCTTTTATGATAGAATAAGATGCTAATATTCAAAATATATAAGAGTCATAGGAGTCATACATCAAGTAAATAGTTCTAGTCAGAATACATAAAGATGTGACATGGAGTTTACATAAAGATTCCAGAAATAGAAATAGTTAGCCATATAAGATAAGCACCACATACAATCAAAATTAACCAACAAATGTCATGAAGTAATTGACTAAACATATGAATGCATACTTCATGAATATTCTCAATTTATCTTTAGTTCATGACATATTTTTCATATACTCATTATACTATAATGTCTTAATTTAAATAAATGAGTATTAAGATTTCAAGCATCAAATTATTGAATATTTTAAGCATCAATTCATTAAACATATACTCAACATTCCTCTTTCCATTTTTGATAATCATTAAAAAGCTTATCGAAAGAATTAAGAAAACCATCAAAATCAATAAAATATAAAAGTGTATCAAATTAGAGATGTATCAAATTCAAAAAATAAAGTCAAATAAATCATCTTCTTTTACAAAACTTATCTTTGGATTTAAAATATGCTTAAAACATCACTTTTCTTTCAAAAATTTGCTTGAATTCAAATATCAAAGGCTCTCCCCCTTATTAAATAATTAAAACTTTTATAATCAAATTTTTAAATATATATTTTTTTAGGTTTGAAAAGGAATAGAGCTTTTCAAAGTTTTGAATAAAGAAATCAAGCATAACATTTTTTTTTATGCATCAAACAAATCATTGAAATATATCATCAAAATCAATTAAAATTTAAAATATATATATCAAATTCAAAAAAATTTGATTATATTTCAAGAGGATATTAAATTTGAATTTCATGAGATATTTAATATGAAAATAAGTATGTTTGATATCAAATTTATATTGATATCATTCTTTTCCTTTCTAAAAAGTTTTAATTCAGATTTTTCATGTCAATATTGAGGGATAGAGCTTTTCAAGATATTTTAGCATATTTCATACCAAGAAAAGTATGTCTGATGTCAAATTTTTATTTGATACCATCAATTTAGATTTTTAATTTAATTTTAAAAAATAAAGATTTTCAAATAAAATAAGTATAATAAAAAAAATTGACACTAATTTTAATATTTATTTTTTACTTTTCTCAAGAAGCTTTAGTCAATTAATCTTTGAAAATATATGTATCGAAAAAGTATGAAAGATAGTATCAAAGCTGAAAATAATTTTATAAAGATCTTACATTGTACATTAAAAATTTTATAAATTTATTTCTAAGAGTAAGAAGAGTTTTCAATTCAATTCAACTCCAAGAATGTCAAAAATATTCTGGTAAATCAAATTATGAAATCAGTATATGAATGATACCACTTTAAGCAAGTTTCAATATTTGAGAATAATTTATTTGTCTAATACTGCTTTAAATTAGTAGTACTTTAAATCAAGTAAATCAAATTGAGTAAACACATGAAAGCACGAATTGAAAAGACTATAAGGCATTTGATCGAGAGTTTAAAATCAATTGAAATAAAGTATAAATTTAAGAGAATTATAAGATAAATAATTAAAAATTTGAGATTAGTATCGATATTTTTAATACTAATTTACAGCAAATATCTTTTCTATTTTCAAAAGTGAATACCATAAAATTCATCACATGATATTTTTAAATTTATTCTTTCTCTTTTTTTTAAGTGAAGCACCATTAATTGATACCACTTTAATCTTTAATTAATACTAATTTGACTTTTAAGCATAGATTTTCAAATTTGATTGATACCAATTTTGTAACTAATTCATCTTAAATGAATTCTCTTCCTTACTTTTGCAAATAAAGATATTTTCAATTAAATAGTTTTTTAAAATCAAATTATTTTTTTTAGTATTTTCTTTCTCTATTGCACTTATTTTAAAGTAAGCATATTGAGTTTCAAATAATTAACCATCAATCAAATAATCAATTATAATCATGATATAATAAAATTTTATTTTTATTTTTATGAAAATTTTACTTTCATTGATTTTAAAATGGAATGTTTATAATAAAATGTCTTCAATCATGATAGTATCAAAATGATTAATTGATGTAAAATATTTTTGAAATATTCATTGATCATTAAAAAATGATGACATAATTAAATCAATCAAAGTATGAATTGATAAGTCAAAAAATATATAAATGCTTAAATCAATGCTGAACAAATCAAGTAATATAAATAATTTCTTTTCAAGTTTAAAAAAATTTATTTCTTTTGGCACAACTCAACCAAAAATAGAATAAGATTTAGTTTAAGAAATATTTCTTTCTCATTTAGGAAGTACAATTTCAATACTATATTTTTTTAAAAAAAACTATAGATTCAAAAAGAAATGCTTTTCAAATTTAACTAAGAAATAGCTTTAAGCTTTAAAAATCCATGATGAATAGATTCTTTCAAAATTGAAAATTTAGATATATTATCATAAAGAGATTTATTTAATTTAATTTTATAAATAATAATAATTATTTTTTAAAAAAAATATATTTTTTTTCAAGAAATATTATACATTGAGTTCAGTAAAGGTATCAAGCATTTGCAATTTATCTCAAACATTATCATATTAAAATATAGCTATGCAAACTTAGATTTGAGACAACATTCTTTTCTCTCTTTACTTTTTTTTTGTCAAAAAATGAAGTACAAGGCGATAAAATTTGATACCAATTATTTTAGTTTTTTTATCAAAAAAGATGAATCCATTAAGTTCAGATCAAATTATTTGGATAAGTCATTTTGAATTGATACCAATAGACTATGCAAACAAATCATAGAGAGATTTACGATTTAAATTCAAATCTTTCTTTTCTTAAGAAATATCACTCAATTTAGTGCAAAAAAGATATGAAATTTTCTAAATTTATCTCAAAAAATATCATATAAGCTATGCAAAATCAGATTTGAGATAAAATATTTTTTTCTTTTTACCAAAAGAAGGCAATGAAGTGCAAGATAGAAAAAAATCTATTTGATACCAATTATGAAACTTTTCTTAAGGATGAATTTTTTGATACCAATGCAAAACATGGATAAACAAGATCATATGAAAGCACAAGTATAAGTGAACCAACAAGTCAAGCAACAAACAAATGCCTATTAATGATTTTTCATGAGATTCAAAAATTATTTGTCTAAAATTTTCATTTGGAGTAAAATATTTTTCAAGATTAAGCTTACCAATTAATTATTAAAAATCATGATAGGATCAAACCATGCAAAGTATGATTGAATAAGAAGTAAAATAGAAATAATTTTTCTAAAGCAAATCAAATAACTAGAATAACACAAATGCATAAATAGATCAAAATAATTTTACTTTTAATATTTCAATAATATTTTCTCTTATTCAGTTTAAATTTTTTTTAATTTTTCATAATAAATGCTAGAAAACTTGACTTTCTTAACTCTCCCCCTATGTTGGAAAATTAATTTTTCTTAATTCTTTTCCTATTTCTTTCAAATTAGGTATATTTAATTAATTTAAATAAGTGATCATTTCTCTTCCTTTGTTTTGCAAGCAAAGCACATATTGAGTCAAACAAATAATATCAAACATATTGAATTTCTACAAAAGTTAAAATTTTCATTGATTAGCCAATGATGATTATAAAGATAAAATCATAAAAGCATACAAAATGTATAAGAGCTATATCCTATATAGATGCCAAAAATAGATTGAAAGGATCACTAAAGTTGTGGAAAGGAATCCTAGCATCTTAAGCAAGTATATATCAGGATAATCCTAAGATGTAGGTCTAGGCAAGGTAGAAAGAGAGTGTAGTCTAATATCTCCAAATGACTGGGCTCGGTAGTGAACATCCTTCCTCGCTGCAGTGAGTACCTGCATCAATTTTTATAACTTGTTTCTAACCAATGATAATGACTCCATCTGATCTCATCTCATCTGGTGTGCCTCTGATGTATACCTCTAAAGCTCTACATAGAGTGATGCTACAATCTTGATGGAGAGTCTCTCAACAAATGCATCCTCATCCAGTCTATCAGGTAATCATGAGCTAGTATCTGGATGGCTAGTCTGTGAAAGTGAAGCTCTCTCTGTTTGTTCATGCTACTCTGTTGGCTTCTTGTCCTGATATATACTGTAATAAGCTCTACTATAGGAGTCTCATCAACATCATCTGCTATAGCATGAGAGTCGATATCCTCAATACCCTTAATCATTATCTCGATCAAATACCAATCTTAAATGTATAGCTTCTTGAGATAATCTGAAGTGCTCCTATTGGTCTGTATATGTATTGCGTGCATCCAATGCTATCAATATTTATCTCAATCTGCACATCTTTCACTTTGAAAACTTGACTTATCTCTTCCTTTGGGCAAAATACTTCCAGGGTGCCATTGGAGAACAAGGACTCCAAGATGAAAATAGAAATGGAGAGGAAAGATCCAATTTTAATAGGAGAGGGGTTTGAAAGGAATTACAGCTCATGAAAATTAATAATGGAATGATAGAGCCTTGAAATATTTTTAAATAGAAGAACTAATCCCAGAAAAAGGGGTTAACTCCTACTAAATCAAGAGTCGGCTCCTTGAAGCAGAAAATAGTTCAAGTAGTCTTTGATTCAAGAAAATTTAATCAAGTTGAATAAGAATCAATAGGCAATCAAATCAATAATCAAGAAGAATATTTAAGTCAAATTGAAGGATTAAGAATTAATCAATCATGAGGGCAAGATTATCAAGGGACTCATGTAAAAGAAAATCTAGATATAGGCTCTATGAGTTTTAGTTGAACCATGAAATTTCAAATTCTTAAGAATAAGCTAATATGCAATGTAACTCAACACATCAAGCACTTGAGCTTTATGAATAGATGTTTTATCTTCAAGTACTTAGATCATGCAAAGTTTTGAGAAATTTTAATATTTAAGCAACTTATGGGGTAATGCCAAAAATCAATTTTGCATGTATATTTAGTAATTCAAAAACATTCATATCCAATTAAGAATCTTTTAATTTAAGTTTATCAATTGCAAAATTGATGTGAAAAAGCTATTATATTACATTAAATTTTAAAATAGTTTTAATTTATATCATAACATGATATTTAGAAGAGAGCATATTGGTTTTTTAAAATCAAAGTATTCAAATCATCAAAGTCAATCAGTCATACTAATCTTACTAACATACGAAAAGAATTTCAAGCAAGTAATCATAATATGAAATCATAATGATAGATCATTAAAATTAATAAAATTAATCAAACAAACATTGATGGTATGATATGAGAAAAATTTAGATTTTACCAATATCATCATCCATCTAAATCCATTCCCAAGGCATCCATCTACAAGTACTTTTTTATTTTATTCTATTAGATCCTTGGTGTACCTGCAAAATTATTTATTAGTTTTTGGTACCCAAGTCATCTTGAGTCCATGAAGGTTAGAGCTCATGGTTCCTTTTGGAACCCAAATCTTCTTCATATTTGAATTTTTAGATTTACTAGAAAAACATGTATAGGATTTATGTCCTACTTTTTCATATTTAAAATAAGTAATATTTGAAAACTTATTGCTTGATGAGTTCACAAAAATATTTTTTAAAAATTTTTATTTCTTAAGAGGATTATAGCCTAGGCCAGCTTTATCATAAATGGCCTTTTAATTTTCAGGTATCATTTAAAGTTTAATTGAGCTAAGAGTGAACTTTTCTACTATAGGTTTTAACTTAGTAATTTGAATTCTTAGGTTTAGATTTTCTTAAGTTAAAACCAATTTCTCATTTGAAATTATCTCATTTTCTTTTAGGAAGGATTTTAAAATATCATTTTTCATCTTAAGCTCAGCATTTTATTCGACTAATAAATTTTCAGATTTAATCAATTTTTTCTTTTTTTAGTTGAAGAACTAATTTGTTTTAAGAAATCTTTCTTTTCTTTGGCCATGTTTTTTATATTTTTTAATAGATCTTCTTTTTCACTCAAAATTTTATTTTTCTCTTCAACCAAAGATAGATTAGATTTTTGAAGTTCTTTATTTTGTAGCTTTATTATTTTGTATTTATCCATTAACTCATTGAAGGCTTCATTTAATTCATTAAAAATAAATTCAGAGGAGTGTTCATGATATATCTCATTATTTTGAGCCATGAGGCAACAACTTTCTATACATTTCTCCTCTTTCTCATTCTTCTCTTCTTTGCTTTGCTCCCCCATAATCAATGCTTTATTTTTTCTTTGTTTCTTTCTTTTCTTCTTCTTTTCATCCTCATGCACCATGAGGCATGAGTTGAGGTGAATTTTCTTTTCTTTTTGAAAGCTTGATGTTTCTCTTTGATTTGCTTCCTCAAAAATAGTTTGTAATTTCTTTCATATTTGATTTGCTAAATTACATGAAGAAATTGCATTAAAAATATTTATGTCTAATGAACAATAAAGTAAATTCATTGCTTTAGCATTCATTTGAATCATTTCTTTATCATGAATTGATGCATTGGGTGTGTGTTGGCTATTGATTATAATTTTTCATAAATTATAGTCATGTGCTTAAATGAATATTTTTATCCTAGATTTTTATTAAGTATAATTTAAGTCATCAAACAATGGGGGTCTATCTATAAAATATCCATCATTAAAAAAATATTCCATTTTGGGTTGCTAAGATCTTTGGCTCTTAATGGTTAAATCAACAACTAATAATAGAGCATCTGCTCTAATACCACTTGTTGCCTAGATATGCAACCTAAAAGTGGGGGTGAATTAGATTTTTAAAATTTTAAAGCTAATTTAGAACCATAAAGATTATGTAATGTTATGCAAGTTGTATGTGGTGGATGATTTAAGTGAGATGAAAAGATAAATAGTAAGAAAGCAAGTATTTAAGAAAATAAAGATGGAGAGAGAGCAAGCATACCATAAATAAGCAAGATTTATAGTGGTTCGGTGCTAACCTTATACCTACATTCACTCTCTAAGCTCCTACTTGGAAATTTAAATCCACTAACCGTATTCAAACTGAATACACCATTGAAAACCTCCAACCCTAGCTATCCCAAGCTAGCACACTTATTTTTGGGTATAAACCAATCCTATACACTCTGATTCAAGGTTCGAAGAGATCTTCCCAAGTTTTGGAACCTCCAAAACATAAAATAATATGAAAATAGAGTATAAGAGTTAATGACAATGAAATACTAAGTTAGCCCCTTTAATAAGCAAATATAATGTTAAAAACTCTTTACACAATTAAGAAAGAAGCTTTTTTGATTTCTCTCAAAGTTGTTGAAGACTTGAATGAGCTTTTAAGGGATTGATAAACTTGAAACGAAAGCTTATTTACTTGAAGAGCGCATTTTGCTTAGGGCTGAAATGAATGCTTGAATCTCTTCTTTTGTTTCTTCCTTTTTAAAGCCTTTATATCCTCTATGATGGCTGGAGAGAAAATAGACCCAATTTGTAGCTATTGGAGACCTATTTTAGAGCATTAAATGCAGCTAAAAATGATCAAAAAATAGTCATTGCGAATTTTTTCCATCATAGGGGTCGACCTAGGGGTCAACCTCTATGATAAAAAATCCAAAAAATCTACTGTCCTATATTTTTTGCCTTTGAAATAATGAAGATCGACCCCTAGGTCAACCCCTGACATAGGAGATGACCTAGGGGTCATCCCCTTTGGTGTGCCAATCAACCCCTTTGATAGGAGTCAACCTAGGGGTCGACCCTTTTTTTAAAAATTAATTTTTTTTCAAAATATAAATTTAAAAAATATGAAATTATCTCTAATAGATCATAAATCTTTTGTTCTTCCTCTTGAGGCTTTCGAAATAGATTTTCTCCAACTTTATAAAATTTATGATTTTACCCCTCATCATCTTTCTTCCTGATTTTTTTCTAAATTATGCATCCAAAATTTATAAAACTACCTCCAGTAGATCAAAAATCTTCTAGGCTTATTGTTGAGGCTTTCAAAACATATTTTTTTCAATTTTATCAAATTTATGATTTTACTTCTGAAATATAATAAATCTTTTTTCAAACTAAAATCATTAGTATCTGGCTTAAATATTTTATAATCATCAAAATTAATTCTTGGTGCAACAATCAAGAAGAGAATCCTCGTATTAATAATTATAAATTATTGACGACCTATGAATCCTACCTTCTTGGTAAAATGACTAAGTCACCCTTTACTGAAAAGGAAGAATGGGCCAGTGATGTTCTGGGTCTAGTATATAGTGATGTATGTGGACCAATGAATACATGTGCCAGAGGTGGGTATTACTATATTACATTTATTGATGACCTATCTAGGTATGGGTACGTCTATTTTATGAAGAGTAAATCAGAATCATTTGAAATGTTCAAATGATATCGTAATGAGATAGAAAAAAAACTTAGAAAGAGTATTAAAACTCTTCAGTCAGATCGAGGATGTGAATATCTTTTCAATAAATTTTTGACATATATAGAAGAGAATGGGATTCTCTCTTAATGGATCCTTCCTAAAATACCATAACATAATGGAGGGTTCGAAAGGAGGAATCGAATCCTATTCACCATGATTTGATCCATGATGGGATTTGCAAGTCTACCAATTTTTTTTGGAATTATGCACTTAAGACTGCTTGTTTTGTTCTAAATAATGTTCCAAGTAAATCTATTGCAAAGACTCTATATAAGATATGCATCGAGCGTAGCATAGATAGGTCTAGAAATAGGCTCGGGCCAGGCTAACTTCAGGTCGGGCTTCGGGCTCAGTCTGAAATAGTTCAGACCAAGTCTAAGCTTAAATATAAGGCCCATCTATCTTTCAGGCTAGGCTTGGGCTTATCCTTGGCCTAGCCTGAGCTCGGGCCTGAATGCCAGCCTAAAAGCTAGGCTTTCATAAATTGGGTGGATTAAGCATCTTCCTTTATAAATTACACCTCCTTTTGCCATACCCAAATTTCGACAGCCTCCACACCCTCAGCTATGACACCGCCATCTGCAAGTCTCGCTGGGAGAAATCCCCCTCCTTTTTGGCTGGTAGAGTTCCATCCAAATCACCATAACTTATTTAGTATTTTTCTTCGTTCGATTAATTGATGGTTTTAGGTTGCACTCGATGATAGGGAAGTATGTGTACATGGATGTTATCATGGCCAGGGAGTGATTGCTAGTGGATGTGGACTTTCGATCGGAGTTCAATATTGCATGATCGATGAAGAGCTATCAGGCAGTGCTACAATCGCTCCCTTCCATCTTCATTGGGAAGGAGGACCAACTATAGCAAATCATGGCCATTGTCTGTGAGGCAGCAGTGGAGGAGGTGATGGTGGCGTGTTTATCGTGGGAGCCACTAGCCGTGAAGCCAAAGGCCACTGATAAGGGGCAAAGGTAGTCACCAGCTTGGTGTTTGTTCTCAAAGAGAAACCCTGATCTTTATAAACTCGGTTGGCCTAATTAGGCTCAGGCCTGGGCTCGGGTACCTTTTTGTCTAAAATATTTGGGCCTAAGCCTGGCCCGAAGCCCAAAAAATTTTCTCGGGCTAGGCTCAGGTAGCGGTATAGCCCAGCCCAATTTTAGCCCTAAATGTAGGCCGACACTCTCTCACCTTAGAGTTTGAGGTCGTCAGCCTTATGTCAAATATTTGCAGAGAGATAAGCTTCGACCCAGGTCTGATAGATGCTTATTCATAGGATACCCCAAGAAAACTAGGAGATATTACTTCTACCTTATTAAAGAATAAAAGGTATTCATCAGTAATAGGATAGTCTTTCTAGAAAAGAAGTTTCTTAAAAAAGAAACTATTATCTCTAAGGTTGAACTTGGGAAAGTTTGCCAGGTAGAAGAACCGGCATATTCTAGTGAACCTATAAAATTTATTTTAATAAGATCAAACCCGAAGCCCATTGTAGGGGCATCCTTGAGGATATCCGATAGAGTACCGCATCAGCCAAGTATATACTATGATTTTTTGGTCTATGATGGTGATCCTGTTGAACTCGATGAGAACAATGATGATTCGATCACCTACATGAATGCAATGCAGAGGTTAGACTCTGATAAGTGACTAGAAGCCATGAAATCCAAAATGGAGTTTATGAAAGTCAATAGTGTATAGATATTAGTTGATCCACCTGAAGAGGTAAAACTCATTGGGTGTAAGTAGATTTTCAAAAAAAAAAAGAGTACAAATAGGAAGGTAGAGATCTATAAAGCTCATCTAGTTGCTAAGAGGCATCATCAGCATTATGGTATTGACTATGCTGAGATATTTTTTTTGATGGCAATGCTCAAGTCCATTCACATTATGCCTGCTTTAGCGGCACATTTGAACTATACAATCTGGCAAATAGATGTCAAAACTGCTTTTCTAAATGGAGAGCTAGATAATGAGATGTATATAATACAACAAAAAGGGTTCACATCCATAGATATATTTAAGGTATACAAACTTTAGAGATTTATTTATGGATTGAAGCAAGCATCTCGGAGTTAGAATATGTAGAGAAGAACCCTACATATATGAATGGGCTAGTGGTTCTATCATAGTATTTCTTATATTGTATGTAGATGGCATTCTCTTAATTAGGAATGACATCCCTGCATTATAGGAAATAAAAGTTTGGCTGTCATCATAGTTCTCCATGAAGAACTTGGGAGAAGCTTCCTCCATCCTAGTAATGAAGATCTATAGAGATAGATCTAAGAGGTTGCTTGAGTTATTCCAGTCCATGTACATCGATACCGTGCTGAAGTGGTTCAGCATATGAATTCCAAGAAAGGCTATCTTTTGATAAGCCACGAAATTTTTCCCTTGAAAAGGGATTGTCCGACAACACCTCAAGAGAGAGAACATATGAGTAGAATTTCATATACTTTGATAGTAGATTCTATAATATACGCCATGACATGTACGAGATAGGATGTAGCATACTCACTAGGGGTAGTGAGTGGTACCAATCTGATCTAGGTAAGAATCACTAGAAAATTGTAAAGACAATCCTGAAGTATTTGAGAAATACTAAGGACTAGTGACTCATTTATGGAGATGTTGACTTGAAACTTGTGGGATACACTAATTTTAATTTTTAGTCAGATCATAATGATAGTAAGAGTATATCAAAATATATTTTTATCCTGAATAATGGAGCTGTTTGCTAGAAGAGTTTCAACCAGCATACTGTGGTCGATTCTATATGTGAGGTGGAGTATATTATGGCATTCGATGCTGTGAAGGAAGCTATGTGGCTGCGCAAGTTCATCGACAAGCTAGGAGTGGCACCCTCATTGAATGGTCTGGTTCTGCTTTACTATGACAACACTAGAACCATAGCTCAAGCGAAGGAACCAAAGGCACATCAGCACACCAAGCACATTCTATGTCGCTACCATCTTATAAAGAGATTATGGAATAAGGTGACGTCAAGCTTCAAAAGTTCAATGAAAAGAAGAACATAGTTGACCCATTTACTAAAGCCCTCAAAATCAAAGAGTTTGATGATCATAAGTGAAACATGGGTATACGATACTATTCTAATTGGCTTTAGTCCAAGTGAAAGTTGTTTGAAAAAGTATCCCAAAGCCAATCATCTAGCTTGTAGATGGTTGAGCTCATTATAAAATGTATATGAATTATTAATTGAATAAAATGTTATTATGACTTTTCATCACTTGTTGTGCATCTTTCTTTACGAACTCTTTTGTGATGAAGTCCTAAGAACTACTTCCTAAACAATAAAGAAGAATTTATCGTATAGTTCTTAAACTTGTTCGTGATCAAATGATACATTGTTACTTGGATGACAGTGTTTATCGAGTGTAGATCGTTATATGTCATATGGGTTAGTTGTCCTCTTAACCAAGGAGTGTAGAGATACTAGTATAGCATGCAAGTAAAATATAGAGGTATATTTCACTGAACATAATCCAACTATGGAACTCTCTACTATCAAGAGTTGCTATCGAAGGCTGTGGATATAAGTGTTTCTCATATCTAAGATCACTATAGTGACTTGCAAGCAATTCACTGTACTTTGGTACCAAACTATATGTATTTCTAATATAATGATGAGAGATTTTTAGATGTAGTCAAGTACTTATAAAGTTGATATGTGAGTTAAGATAGGATTGATCCCTTCAAGTGTTGGAGAAGATGCTCTGATGTATTTCAATTTAGCAAAATCTTAGCCAAGATAATTCTTATGAAAAGTCACAAGATTTATGATGTTGAGACATTATCTAGATGGACTGATTAGGAGTTGACAGTTAGACTCCAAAGTCATCCTGAGCATTGAGGTCAAAGGGATAAATTATATGGTAACCATATGCCATATGTTCATGGATGTTGTATTGCGACTATTCGACCTATCCAGATATCGAATATCATTACTAAATGGTCATATCGATTGGTATAGAAATTAGTTCTTATGCTATCGAATTAGTATTAGAACCTGTGGGATCATATATAATAGAAGTTTCTACCTGATTTAATGACTGATCAATGATTAAGAATTATTCAGGGGTATAATCATCAATATGATTGATGATTAACCTTTTGCAAAAGTTGTAATAAAATAATTTGCTAAGTATTAGTGGATTATAGGAGGATTAATTAGTAATTAGATTATTGATTAGCTTAATTTGATGGAGCAATAAGTTTTGGATCAAGTTTAAATGAAATGGATTCAATTGGATTTGACCTGATTAGATTATAAGATGATCTAATCGCTGAGGATGTTTGATCCCTAATTTTATCAGAGCTTGGGCTTAATTAATTTTTGATTTAATTAGAATTTAATTAAAATAATTTAAGCTTAATTTAATTTGATTAGATTTATTTTGGTTTAATTGGGTCAGGCCAAACTTATTTGGTTGGACACCTAATTGTTTAGTAAGAATCTAAGTATGGTGAGTGTCACCAATCCATCAGACCTTCCCATACTCGTCATCCTCCCTAGTGTCCCTTCTGGTCTCCTTGAGCATCTTGATGATTAGAAAAAGAAGATCGATCAAGATCAGCCATCAAAGGCCCCTGCAAGGAGCTAGCACCCCTAAGGAGTTGATTAGGATCTAGAAATTTGTGTGGATGATCCATAGAGGCTGGATACCCTATGCAGCTACATCACGACGTAAGAAGCTCTAGTCCATGAATTTTAGCTGTGGTATTCTTGACCCATACTCAGATATCATGTTCTAAACACGAGTAGAGTAGTAAATAAGATTTATTGTCTATTGCCTTCAAATTTTGTATGCATATATATCATACCATGATCGTAGCATAGGATGTTTTATGATTTCATCATTAGCATACTTAGATTAATTAGATTAATCTTTAGTCTTGCACTATTAATTTTCAAAAAAGTTTTGAGATGCATACTAGAAATCCCTACAAGTTTCCTTCAAGAGTCGCCGACGAGGTCGGGGCCACTGTAGGAGAGGCGGGGCTGGGGTGGCAGGCTCAGGGCCGCATCGTCAGAGGCACCGATGGGGTTAGGGTGGCTGCGGGAGAGGCAAGGCCAAGGTGGCTAGCTTGGAGCCATAATGTAGGAGGCACCAGCAGGGTTGGGGCGACCACGGGCAAGGCAGGGCCGGGGTAGCAAGGTCGGGGTGGCCATGAGCGAGGTGGGGTTGGGGTGGCATGCTCGGGGTGGCCGCATAGGAGTATCAACAAGCTCGAGTGAGGAGGGGCTGGGGCGGCAAGCACAAAGCCATGGCATAGGAGGTGTTGGCAGGGTCAAGATGTGGGGAAAGAGGATGTGTGGGGAGCGGCGAACACTAGAAAGGACATGTGGGGAGTGGAGAATGTGCGGAATTCTTTTCCCTCTAGTGAAATTTTTTTTTGTCTAGCAGGGTCGGGGAAGTTTTATTTTGGGTGGACTATTATCGATGGCAAGTGCATCGTTGGTAATATGGTCAGCAAAACTATATTTTCTATGTTAGGGTATTAGCGATGACAGTTTTCATCGCTAATAACCATCCACCATCGCTAATAATATTAAATTTCTTTTCTCCTACAATATCGGAGAACTTTTATTTCATGCGGACTATTACCGATGGTAAATGCACCATCGATAATATGGTCAGCAAAACCATATTTTCCATGCCAAGGTATTAGCAACAATTGTTTCCATCACTAATACCCACCCACAGTTGCTAATAATATAAGATTTTTTTAATATTAAATTTTAATATTAATTTTTTCAAAATTTTTAAATAATATTTAAAGAACTCCATTACTAAAGCCATCACTAATAATCATAATTTTTTAAAATTATATTTAAATATTAATTTTTCTCCTAGATTATTTTTTTGGATGGTTAAAAATTAATATTAGATTTTATTAAATTTTTGGACTTAATTAATTTATGGATCAAGTTCTAATTGATTTAAATTAGATTTGATTTAATTAGACTTAACTTTATTTGAAGCTAATTAGATTTTAATATTCCAAGTAGGACTTGGATTCAAAATCTAATTGAATTAGGTTTGATAGAATTTTGAATTGGATTTGAATTAAATCTAAATTAAAGATTATTTTTTTAATTAATTTAAATTAGATTAAATTTAATTAGACTTGACTTAATTTAAGGTAATTAAATTTTACAATCCAATTAGGACTTGAATTAAAAGTCTAATTGAATTAGGCTTGATAGGACTTCGAATTGATTTCGAATCAGATTCGAATTGAAAACTATTTTTTTTTAATTGATTTAAATCAAATTAAATTTAATTGGACTAGACCTAACTTAAAGGTAATTGAATTTTATTATCCAAGTAGGACTTGAATTCAAAGTCTAATTAAATTAGGATTGACAGATTTTCAAATTGGATTCGAATCAGATTTGAATTAGATTCAACTTGAACCTAAATTAAAAATTATTTTCTTCTAATTAATTTAAATTAAATTAAATTAAATTAATCTTAACTTAATTTGAGGCTAATTGGATTTTATAATCTATGTAGGACTTGGATTTAAACCCTAATTAAATTAGGTTTGAAAAGATTTCGAATTAGATTCAAATTGATTTCGAATTAGATTCAAATAAAATCATGAATCAAGTCCTAATTGATTTAAATTAAATTTAATTTAAGTAGGCTTGACTTAATTTGAGACTAATTAGATTTTATAATAGAAGTAGGACTTGGATTCAAAGCCTAATTGAATTAGATTTGATAGGATTTCAAATGAGATTTGAATCAAATTCGAATTAGATTCAAATTGAACCTAAATCAAAAACTATTTTCTATTAATTAATTTAAATTAGATTAAATTTAGTTAAGCTTGACTTAATTTGAGATAATTAGATTTTACAATCCAATTGGGACTTGGATTCAAAGTCAAATTGAATTAGGTTTGATAGAATTTCGAATCAGATTCGAATTGGGTTTGAATTAAATTTGAATTGAACCCAAACTAAAAACTATTTTCTTCTAATTAATTTAAATTAGATTAAATTTAATTAAGCTTAACTTATTTTAAAGTAATTAAATTTTATTATCCAAGTAGGACTTAGATTCAAAGTCTAATTAAATTAGAATTGATATGATTTTGAATTAAATTCAAATCAGATTCAAATTAGATTCAAATTAAATTTAAATTAAAAATTAATTTCTTTTAATTAATTTAAATTAGATTTAATTTAATTAATCTTGACTTAATTTAAGACTAATTAGATTTTATAATCTAAATAGAATTTAAATTTAAAGCCTAATTAAATTAGGTTTGGCAGGATTTTGTATTGAACTCGAGTCACATTCTAGATTATTAGCGATGGAAAAGTGTTACCATCGCTAATAATAATTTTAAATAAAATTATTTTTTTAATTTATTATTGAGATTTTTTAACATTTTGCAACAACAATGACCAATTGTTGCAAATAATATGTTCCTTTATAGGTTTTACAACAATTTTTATTTTTACAAAAAATATAGAATTTGTAATAAAAATAAATTTTATTATAAGTTATTATTGCAAATACCTCTTTTTCTTATAGTGGCTCGGCATGATAGCCCAGTGAGTTGATTGCCGACCCCTGCTCCTACTTGAGATAGATCCCCAAACGTGCCTGGAGAACGCTCGGCTAGAGTGATCTCGCTAGAAATCTTAGGAGCAGCAGAACCCAATTCTTCCTTTCCTTGACTAGACCTATCTCCAGGAGTGATCTTTGCATGGCCGATCTTCCTCCTCTTCTTCTTCTTTGGTAGGTCAGCTAAAAGTTTCTCTCTACTGAATCTTATCTTTGTTTAGTCAAGAAACCAAAGCATAAGGATGCATGCTAGATGGATCGATATAAAAGGAAGAAAGAGGGAGAGAAAGGAAAATGAGACTTAAAAGGATTCATCCATTTCAATGGCTTCTCTTGAGTTGCAAAGGATTCCACCACTAAGTTATAAAAAAGAAAAGGAAATCTTCAAAGGTTGCAACTCAGTGTCACTTTCCATATCTTTGTCCTTGTCAACATCGGCCGAACTATTGCTCGAGGAGGACAAGGTCAACATGGATATGCAGCTAAGGTCGATCCCTGAGAAATGCATTCCCAACTTCTTCTTACATTCATCAAAGCCTATGAAGAAGGCTTCCTAGCTGACCTCAGCAACTCTTGGTAGAAGTCATTACCTTATTTGAAGGCCTCCATGTCCTCAGTAACAGCTTCCATGAGGTGGCACGTGGTGGTGGTAGCTTTCTCCATCAGTTGAGAATGGATCTCCCTTGCTTGGGCCACCTCTTCTCTAACTTAACGTATGCTCCTTTCGGTCTTCAATAGTTGGTCTCACAAATGTGTAGCCTCAATTTTGTTCTTTCGAAGTTGAGTGACCTTTATTTCAAGAGAGTGCTTAGCTTCTTCCAAAGCAATTTTTGTGGTGTTAGCCTAGGACTTCTCAATGGTGAGTTGCTTTCCCGAGTGCGACATGATGGTATGCAACTCTTTTACAGCTTCATCTTGCTTCTCTTTAGCCACCTAGAGAAGGTGACGGGACTGACCGACTTCTTTCTCTAGGCACTGGACTTGTTGAAGTAGGCCCCACATCTTGAAAGCTCTCTAAAGATTGCCATCAGATTAGGTTAGAGATAGATACATGAAAGACACTTAAAGGCAAGGCCTTACCTCAGCGGTGGCACGAGAGAAGCTCAAAGGTAGTCCTTGAAGAATTGTGCCAGCAACTTCTCCCTGTCAGTCAGAAACACCAACTCTTGGTAATAGCAGCCTCGATTGTGGCTGCCTCATACAAAGTAGTAGAAGAAGGTGATAGGACGACACTCCTCTTCTTCTCTTTCTTCTTCTTCCTGGGAGGATTAGCACTGGTCCGCCCCTTTAGCTCCTCCTTAGAAAACATTGGACCCCTTTAGCTCCTCCTTAGAAAACATCGGACTTACATGAGTACAGAAGAGTCAACATATTTGCCTCATTACTTTGAGGTTAAACAAATGAACATCTACATTCATCTTTTGGAACTAGACCCTTAAAAGACAGCTTCCTGAGGAGATCTTTGTGCAAAAGCTCTAAGCATGGAGGAACCTTGAGCTACTTAAACTCTTTGACCATCAACTTTTTTGCCTTGGATAGCTCCAGAAGATCCAATAGCACAAATTTATCTGGTGATCCCCGCTCGGTTGAAAATCTCCATGGGGTCGAGGAGGATGCAAAGAAGAATTGATTCTTCCACTCATGAATGGTGGAAGGACCAGAAGGAAAGTTGATGATGCCTTTCCTAGGGGAAGCATACCATCAACCTCTACTCATGGAATGCTTCTTCACTTGGAAGAATGCTTGAAACATGCTCACACGAAGAGGCATTCCCTGAAGTAGAAGAAAGTAGAAGAACCCAACAATCATCCGATAGGCAATGGGGCAAGTCGAGCAAAACAAAGCTAATACCACCTCAGGCTAGATCATATAGTAGAAGATAGAATTAACAAATTGGAGAAAATCAGACTATTGAGTCCATTGACTTTCAAGTCATATCTAATTTGTGAATCATGTCTTCATGACAAAATGACTAAGCTTCCTTTTGTAGGACATGGGGAAAGGGCCATGGAACTACTTGCCCTAATACATACTGATGTATGCAGCCCATTTGATGTCCTAACTAGAGACAACTTTGACTACTTCATAACCTTTATCGATGATTTATCTTGATATGGGCATGTGTATCTTATGAGACACAAGTCTGAAGCCTTTAAAAAGTTTAAGAAATTCAAACATGAAGTTGAAAAGCAAATTAGAAAATCCATTAAGGTTCTTCGATCAGATCGAGGAGGTGAATACCTTAGTCAAAAATTTCTAGACTATCTCAAGCAAAATGGCATAGTCTCTTAATGGACTCCATCTGAAACATCTTAACTCAATGAGGTTTCAGAATGGAGGAATCGAACCCTATTAGATATGGTCTGATCCATGATGAGCTTTACATACCTTTCTGATTTTCTTTGAGGACATAGTCTGTTAACTACTATATATTTACTGAATAGGATTTCCTCTAAAACCATTCCTACCACACCATATGAGATATGACATGGTAAGAAACTAACTCTGAGTCATCTCAAAATTTAGGATTATCCAGCTCATATCAAAAGACAACAAGCGAACAAGTTAGACTATAGGTTCTTTAGAGCTCAATTCATAGGATATCCTAAAGAATCATTAGGATATTATTTCTACATTCTAGAAGACCATAATATGATTGTGAGTTGGCATGCCATCTTTCTTGAAAAATAGTTTATTCAAAATGGTGGCATTGAAAAGCAGATCAAGCTCGAAGAGAAAATCTCACAAGAGCAACGAGCTAAGGATCCTATGGAACCAAATCAGGTTGAGCCAATACAATTACTACCTCCACCACGTAGATTGAAAAAAAATTTTCATCCTCCTAAGAGGTACTTAGGTACTATTTTAGAGAAAGTAGAGAAAATATTACTCGTAGGTAATGGGGTTCATGGTGATGATCCCAAACCTATGATGAGACGATATCGGATATCGACTCTGAGAAATGTTAGAGGCAATGAAGTCAGAAATTGACTCGATGCACTCAAACCAAGTCTGGACCTTGATAGATCCACCTGAAGGTATAGTACCTATTGGGTGTAAATGGATCTATAAGAGAAAGACTGATGCAAATGGGAATGTGGAGACATTCAAAGCTAGATTAGTGGCAAAAGGGTATAGTCAGCACGAAGAAATTGACTATCAAGATACCTTTTCGTCAATACCCATGCTAAAATCCATCCATACATTACTTGTTGTTACAGCCTATTTCGGTTATAAAATATGACAAATGGACATAAAAATAGCATTCTTAAATGGATACCTTGAGGAAGATATCTATATAGAATAGCTGCTAGGTTTTACATCCAGTGATGTTGATCATAAAGTATGCAAGCTGCAAAGGTCCATATATGGACTGAAGCAAGCATCTCGGAGCTAAAACACTTGTTTTAATGATGTGATCAAATTATTTGGTTTCATCAAGAATAAGGAGGAATCATGTATTTTCAAAGGGTCAGTAGGAGTGCTATTGTCTTCATCGTACTGTACGTGGATGATATCCTCCTTATTGAAAATGATATTTTCATATTAACCACAGTTAAAATATGGTTATCTAAAGAATTCTTCATGAAAGACTTAGGAGAAGCGTCCTTTATTTTAGGAATTAAATCTATAGAGATAGACCAAATAGGATGCTAGGTCTTTTACAGAAGATGTACATAGAGGAAGTGTTAAAGAAGTTTAGCATGGAAAATTCCAAGAGAAGATTGGTACCCTTCACACATGGCATTCATCTCTCTAAGAAAATGTGTCCCAACACACCTAAGGAGATTGAATGCATGAGCAAGATTCCTTATGCTTCAGCAATAGGGAGCCTCATGTATGCCATGTTATGTACACAACCTGATATAGTCTATGCTATGAGTATTATGAGTAGATATCAGTCGAATCTAGATGAAGAATACTGAAATTCTGTGAAATGTATCCTTAAGTACTTGAGAAGAACTAAGGATATGATGTTGGTTTTTGGTAATGAAGAACTCCAAGTCCAGGAGTATACAGACTTGGATTTTATGTCTGATATAGATGATCGAAAGTCGACATCTGAGAGTGTGTTTATGTGTAATGCTAGTGTTATCAATTGAAAGAGTTCCAAACAGATAGTGATAGCAGATTCCACTATGGAAGCAGAGTACATCACTATGTTAGAAGCTATAAAGGAGGCATTTTGGTATAAGAAGTTCACCATAGAGATTGGAGTGATGCCATCAGAAGTCATTCCTCTATACTGTGATAATAATGGAGCCATAGCCCTTACTAAGGAGCCGAGGTCTCACCAAAAATCTAAGCACATCGAGCAGCGATACTACCTCATCCGCGATTATCTTGAGAAAGGTTACATCGAGGTCAAAAGAGTCGACTCCGCAAATAATGCAGTAGATCCACTTACAAAGCCATTGGGCCAGTAGAAGATCGAAGCCCACCTTGAGAAGATGGAACTTAGATTTGTAGCCAATTGGCTTTAGGTCAAGTGGGAGTTTGTTAGATATGTGTCCTAGAAGTCAGATTGGCTGACACTTGTAATATACTTCTAAGGACAAAATTATAATTTTAACTATAAATAATAAAATAAATTATTTTCTATCATAGTGTGTATTTAAAAGTGTCTGTGATACATCTCTTGAGTTAATGGTAATGATAGTTCATATTTACAAGAGTTGAAAATTTAAGACCTAAATTTTCACTATTAACTCATAAAATGCTCTTGACCATAGGATCATCATGAGGATGGTGATTGATCCAGAAGGTTGGTGTACGATTGCTTCTTTTAGTAGATGAGTTTTGAGTCTACGGTGTAGAGACACCGAGAGCGAGAGTACAGGTACTCATTAGAGAATGAGGGTACTGAGCGTGACCACCTCGAGTAGTCATAAGGAAGTCTACCTTCTCGTCGATGACTGACTCGAAGCTGCAGTGGTGTGTCTGGTTCTTTGACCTTGAGGTGCATCGATAGTTCACCTTGAGAGTGTTATAGTTTGACTACACCATAACTCGATCTCCTAGCCATTCGAAATCCTGAGGTGTATGTTGGCTATAGCATGTTCATTGTAGGAATTGGATTGCACCAAGAGGAGATCTATCTACCTCGGTGGATGAGGAGCAGCCCTATGATGATCATGAGAATCAAGTCCATAAGCCCATGGCCATGGTAGAGTGAAATAATAGAAAGAGTTTCTATTAAGATTTTCACATTGGACTTGAATCGAATGATTAATCATATGACGAAAATTAGGGTTTGACGAGTTCACCTTAACCCTAATCCGATCGGAGCTCAAGATAGAAGAACTTAATCACATAGGTAGCTACACCAAGAGGTTCACTTTCAGTTCTGATGGGTTGTCACCATATACTGCTAGGTGTCACTGATGGATTTTGAGAGCAATTAGAATGATTTAGATGATCGATCATTCTAGTTGTCTGAATTAGAAAGAGTTCTGATCCATCGAAAGGTAGTTTCGATGATGTTCAATGATAGAGATCATGACATATCCCATTACCATACAAAACTGAAACCTAACTGGATCATACAAACAAGGATTTTGATCTGGATATCATCAATTGGAACTAATCCAGTTCAATTGATTTGAATAAGATTCAATTTAGGTTCAAGAAAATCGTGCTAGCACACGATTGAACCTAATGTTCTCTTTTAACTATCATTAAAAGTTATCTTGACTGAGCCAAATGATAGTTTAGTGCTCACTCAGGAAACCTTTACCTTGGTCTGACTGGAGCTTGTCCAGGTCAGAAAAGGGTTGTCTTAATTTATGAGATAAATTTGACGACAATACCTGCCATTTTTTTCATCACCTACTAAATCTTATTGTCCTTTTGACTTTGGTCAAACGTTGACTCTTAGATCCTTGGACATCTGCCACATGTGTCATGCACCCATTAAGAGAGAACCTGAGGGACTTGTCCCCTCCTACTAAAAATTAGAAGAAAGGGGTGCATGCCTAGGATGGCGTGTGCCCATGAGGATAGGGAACGCCTGGAGTCCCATACGGATGGGACTCCAGGTTGCTTCTTGGATTCAAATTAGGTGACCCTAACCTATAGACTTGTTTGACCAGTCTTAGGCATCACCTTAAGGATGAGTTTTTGAGGGTCTCTCTAATCTGATTAGATCAGGATGATGTCATCCCATTAATCAGATTTAGATCTGATTGCACAAAGGGCAACGTGATTGGCCAGGATGATGTGGCACTGCATAGCGCAGCAGGGTCTATATAAGATCCTATTCTGTGCCCACCTAGAATTTAATAGACTTCTGCCTTCTAGCCCATGCCTCAAGGCTGCCCCTCTCCCTCCTCCATGCCACCTTTCTAGTCCTCTCTCTTCTCTCCACACTCCAAGGAAGACTTTGGGCCATCAAATTAGGTGTGATTCAAGCAAGTGAAAGGCTGACAGAAAGGAAGAAGGCAGCACTGCTGCAAGAGACGATATGCAGATCTTCAAAAGCCAGTTTTGAAGATCCTTCAAGATCAGATTCCAGATCTGATTTTTGGAGGATTGAGATCCCTGAGAAAAAAAAAATCCTTTAGATTGTCCTAAGTAGATACTCGGTAGAGGTCAGGCGCTTTGCGTGGCTAGATCCAGAACCTCAGGCAAAACATCGGCAATTATCATCAGATAATAGGATTACCAAAGTTGAAAGATTACCCATTCATTAGGATTTAAAGTAATTTAGATTTTATTTAATTTAATTTTATTATTTATCAAATCATAAAGATTAGATCTAAAAATATCAAGATCTGATTAGGATCTAAGAAAAAATTTTTGAAATATCGTCTCCTGATCCAATCAGATCTAAACGAACCTGACCCCGAAAAATCGGAAAATAGGATTTTTCTTCAACTAGTATCAGAGCCAGGTTTTCATTAAATTTATTTAGATCTAATTTTAATTTTATTTTAATCTAATAAATTAGATAATTTTTAGATATCACATGAGATATGATTAGATCTAAAATTAAAAAATTAAAATTAAAATCTAAGATCTAAGATGTATGAGATGCATAACTAGACTAGGAATAGAATTATTTCTATGTGTAGTCTAGCATGATCATAATTTTTAATTTGATTAAATTATAATTTTTAGATCTATTTATTTACTATTTTTTTATATTATAAATATTATAATTAGATCTAAAAAATAAAAATAAATTTAAATTTAATTTGTTCATATGAGATATGATAGATGCATGTTTAGACTAGTTGTAGAATAGTTCTACAAATTATCTAGATTAAATTTTTATTTGATATGATCAAATTTAAATCTTAATTTTTTAGATGATTATGAGATAATTTAGATCTGAAAAATATGCATGCATGATACATGAGATGTATGCAAAATATATTTTAATTAGATCAATTTTCTATATATGAGATATATGATTAGATCTAATTAGTTTTGTAGATTAGTTATATTTCTGATTAAGGCATTGTTTCTTGGCCGTCCTGGTCATAAGAATGAAGTAGGGACTTAAAGGCCCTCTCCTTCCTATTCGATGGGGTATTTCTTATGATGTGTAGGGGTGCTGCGCGTTCGTCCTTAATCAAAAATTAAAAACTTATTTTTCTGCAAAACCCTAGATCCTGAAACCCTAGGATTTTATTATACATGTTTTATTTTATGAACCCTAAACTTAATTAAGAATTAAGATTATGAAAATATATTAGATCTAAAATTGAGAATTTTTAGATCTAAAATATGTTCATAAAATTGGGTTCGGGCTTGGGTAGCTCAATTAGGTCTAAGCGGTTGATCAAATCGAATCAAGAGTTGGATTAGATGGGATCAATAATGCTTAAATTGACCAGCCTAATAGGATTAAGTCTGGGTCAAGATCGAGTCACGTGAGTGATCGATCAAGCTAAGACCTAATTAGGCTCAGTGGTTAGAGTCTGGATTGTAGGCTAACCCAATTGGTTCTGGCTCAACAATTTGGTGTCTAAGGTAAGTTTGGCAGATACGACCGACTGATTTTTAATTGGGAGCTACTCGACTCGAATGCATTCTTGTCGAGTTAATGGCATATCCCTTCCACCGGTCTCACTTACCTGGTCATATTTGTTGACTCAGTTCTGATCTGAGGTGGTCAATAATCCGAGCTAACCCATGCCACTAGGTTAGTCATAATGGTTATGACTATGTCAAGTCTAGTTTAATGAGACCTAAATCAAATCTTCCTAAGAAAAGATTAAGTCTAAGGTCTTCCACCATTGTAGATGTGCGGGCCCTTTCCCGGGGTTGATTGTTCTTCGGCTGGATCACAGTGGCTCAGTTGCATCAGAAAGATGCAACCATGTCTATTAGGCATTGGATGCTACAGGCTGGAGGATGGATTGGGCTCAATATTTTGGATACGGTGAGAGACTCAATTAGAAATTCAATCTATGCAAATGGTGGGTCTGACTTAACTAAGGAGTGGATCAATATTCCGAGCACGGTGAGATTCATGAATTAGAGACCAAGTTTGGGTGCACCATGATTAGAGAATCATTGAACAAGAGTTGTTCACTCATCATTGGCTAATCCATCACCAATAACTGTTAGGTGAGGTGATGAGTCAGTTGGTGAGACCGCACCACCCACTAGAAATCAAGTAATCATGAAGATTTTTGCATCTCTACAGAGGGAGTGTGTGGGATCCTGAGAAAATAGTGGAAGCTAATTTATTTAAAAATAAAATTTTCTAAATAAATTGGTTCAAGTCTTAATTACAGTATCTAACTAGAAACTTTGACTCTCTATAAGAAAAATAAAATGTATGCGTCCAACCCACTAGCACGATATCCTAGACACCCATAGACTGACCGGACTAAATTACAAAGATTGGACTCTGAAACTTCAAAATCATTTTGGGTTCAGAGAAGTTAACACATGTATTGGACCAGGATCCTCCCATCTTACCAGCTCATCCATCCACCTGAACAGAGAGCATCTCTGGATAAGTGGATGGACGAAGATAATAAGGCCAGATACTACATGTTGGGCTCAATCGATGTCTGATGAGCTTCAGTGCCAACATGAAGATATCAGGACTGCTCCATCAAATGTTGGCTCACCTGCAAGAGATGTTTGGTGAACAGAGTCGCATAGCCAAATATCAAGATCACTAAACGACTGTTTAAGGCTAAAATGCATGATGGGACAGTCAGTCCAAGATCATTATCTAATGATGATCAAGGATCTGAAAGAGCTTAATAAGATCGGAGTGAAGTTAGACCAAGATCTACAAAATAATATAATTCTGCAATTCTTGACTGATGCGTATGGGCAGTTCATCATGAACTACCATATGCATAAACTTCAAAATACTCTGGTCGAGCTTATGAATATGCTGGTTACTGTTGAACTATCTATGAAAGGTTCTAAAGGCTCAGTACTTACTATGGAATGGACTTCTTCTAAGAGAAAATCATTTAAAAAGAAGAAGAAGTCTGTGAAAAAGTAGAAGGTGGAAGGTGGAAAGAAAAAAAATGCAGAGCTGAAGAAGAAAGCCACTGACAAAGAAAAATATTTTCATTATAATACTGACGGCCACTGGAAGCGGAACTACCCTACATACCTGGCCACCTGAAGAATAAGAAGGAGAAAGGTCTTTCTAGAGGTATGCTCGTTATTGAATCTAACCTTATGATTTCTTCTACATCCAGTTGGATGCTTAACTCTAGTTTTAGTACTCATTTGTGTACTTTCATGCAGGAATTTAAGAATAGTAGGAAGCTAAGGGATGATGTGATGATCCTATGCATCAAAAATGGAGCAAGGATTGCTGCTGTGGCTATAAAAACCTATCCTCTTCGACTACCATCTAATTTAGATTTAGTACTTAGGGATTGTTATTATGTGCCTGCTGCAAGCAGAAATTTGATTTCTATTTTATGTTTAGCATAAGAAGGCTATGTAATTAGTTTTCTTAAGGATCATTGTAATATTCTTTATGAAAGAAATAAAATTGCAAGTAATTTTCTTATTAACGGTCTCTACCAATTACATATTGATGTATCTATCTTTAATATCAAGCAAAATGTGAGTGCCATAAGATCAAAATGATCCAGGGATAGTCCAAACGATAGATATCTATGGCACCTAAGTCTAGGTCATATAGCAGAAGATAGGATTAACAAATTAAAGAAAATCAAACTATTGAGTCCCTTGACTTTTGAGTCATATTCAATTTATGAATCATATTTTCATGGCAAAATGACTAAGCTTCCTTTTGTAGGACATGGGGAATGGGCCATGGAATTACTTGCCCTAATACATACTAATATGTGTGGCTCATTTGATGTGTCGGCTAGAGGCAACTTTGACTACTTTAAAACCTTTACCAATGATTTATCTCGATATGGGTATGTGTATCTTATGAGACACAAGTCTGAAGTCTTTAAAAAGTTTAAGGAATTCAGACATGAAGTTGAAAAGCAAACGAAAAAATCTATTAAGGTTCTTCAATCAGATCGAGGAGGTGAATATCTTAGTCAAAAATTTCAAAACTATCTCAAGCAAAATGGCAGTCTCTCAATGGACTCCACCTGGAATACCTCAACTCAATGGGATTTCAGAATGAAGGAATCAGATCCTATTAGATATGGTTCGATCCATTATGAGCTTCACAAATCTTTTTGATTTTCTTTGGAAACATAGTCTGTTAACTGCTATATATTTACTGAATAGGATTTCTTCTAAAATCATTTCTACCATACCGTATGAGATATGATATGATAAGAAATCAAGTCTGAGTCATCTCAAAATTTAGGGTTGTCCGGCTCATGTCAAAAGACAACAAGCGGACAAGTTAGACTATAGGTCCTTTAGAACTCAATTCATAGGATATCCTAAAGAGTCATTAGGATGTTATTTCTACATTCCAAAAGACCATAATATGATTATGAGTCGGTATATCATCTTTTTTGAAAAATAGTTTATTCAAAATGGTGGCATTGGAAAGTAGATCAAGCTCGAAGAGAAAATCTCACAAGAACAACGAGCTAAGGATCCTATAGAACCAAATCAGGTTGAGCCAATACAATCACTATCTACTCCACTTCATAGATCGAAAAGGATTTTTCATCCTCCTGAGAAGTACTTAGGTACTATTTCAGAGGAAGTAGAGAAAATGTTCCTCGTAGATAATAGAGTTCATGGTGATGATCCCAAAACCTATGATGAGGCAATATCGGATATTGACTTTGAGAAATGGTTAGAGGCAATGAAGTCAGAAATTGACTCGATGCACTCAAATCAAGTCTGGACCTTGGTAGATCCACCTGAAGGTATAGTACCTATTAGATGTAAATGGATCTACAAGAGAAAGATTGGTGTAGATGGAAATGTGGAGAAATTCAAAGCTAGATTAGTGGCAAAAGGGTATAGTCAGCACGAAGAAATTAATTATCAGGATACCTTTTCGCCAGTAGCCATGCTAAAATTCATCCGCACATTGCTTGCTATTATAGCCTATTTCGATTATGAAATATAATAAATGGACGTGAAAACAGCATTCTTAAATAGATACCTTGAGGAAGATATCTATATGGAACAGCCGTTAGGTTTCACATTAGTGATGTTGATCATAAAGTATGCAAGCTACCAAGATCCATATATGGACTTAAGCAAGCATCTCAGAGCTGGAACACTTATTTTAATGATGTGATCAAAATATTTAGTTTCATCAAGAATGAGGAGGAACCATATATTTTCAAAAGAGTCAGTGAAAGTGTTGTTGTCTTCCTCGTATTGTATACGTGGATGACATCCTCCTTATTGGGAATGATATTTCCCATGTTGACCACAGTTAAAATGTGGTTACTAAAAAATTCTCCATGAAAGACCTAGGAGAAGCATCCTTTATTCTAGGAATTAAGGATCTATAAAGATAGACCAAATAGGATGCTAGGTCTTTCATAGAAGATGTACGTAGAAAAAGTGCTAAAGAGGTTTAGCATGGAAAACTCCAAGAGGAAATTGGTATCCTTCAAACATGGCATTCATCTCTCCAAGAAAATGTGTCCCAACACACCTGAGGAGATTGAATGCATGAGCAAGATCCCTAATGCTTCAGCAATAGGGAGCCTTATGTATGCCATGTTATGTACATGACCTGATATAGCCCATGCTGTGAGTGTCACGAGTAGATATCAGTCAAATCTAGGTGAAGAACACTGGACTTCTATGAAATGTATCCTTAAGTACTTGAGAAGAACTAAGGATATGATGTTGGTTTTTGGTAATGGAGAACTCCAAGTCCAGGAGTATACAGACTCAGATTTTATATCTGATATAGATGATCAAATGTCGACATCTGGGAGTCTGTTTGTGTGTAATAGTGGTGCTATCAGTTGAAAGAGTTCCAAGCAGACAGTGATAACAAATTTTACTATGGAAGAAGAGTATATCGCTGTGTTAGAAGCTACGAAGAAGGCATTCTAATACAAGAAGTTCATCTCAGAGATTGGAGTGATGACATCGGATGCCATTCCTCTGTACTATGATAATAATGGTGCCATAGCCCTTGCTAAGAAGCCGAGGTCTCACCAAAAATCCAAGTACATTGAGCGACAATATCACCTCATCCATGATTATCTTGAGAAAGGTTATGTCAAGATCAAGAGAGTCGACTCCACAGACAATACAGTAGACCCACATACAAAGCCGTTAGATTAGCAGAAGATCGAAACCCATCTTGAGAAGATGGGACTTAGATTTGTAGCCAATTGGTTTTAGGTCAAGTGAGAGTTTGTTAGATATGTGTACCCTAGAAACTAGATTGACTGACGCTTGTAATACACTTCTAAGGATAAAATTATAATTTTAACTATAAATAATAAAATAAGTTATTTTCTATCACAGTATGTATTTAAAAGTGTCTGTGATACATCCCTTGAGTTAATGGTAATGATAGTTCATATTTTTAAGAGTTGAAAATTTAAGACATGAATTTTCATTATTAACTCATAAAATGCTTCCAACCGCAGGATCATCATGAGGATGGTGATTGATCCAGAAAGTTGGTGTAGGATCGCTTCTTTTGGATAGATGAGTCTTGAGTCTATGGTGTAGAGACACTGGAGTGAGAGTATAGGTACTCATTAGAGAATGAGGGCACTAAGCTTGACCACCTCGAGCAGTCATGAGGAAGTCTATCTTTTCGTCGATGATTGGCTTGAAGCTACAGTGGTGTGTCTAGTTCTTTGACCTGAGGTGCATCGACAGTTCATCTTGAGGGTGTTATAGTTTGACTACACCATAACTCGATCTTCTAGTCATTCGAAATCTTGAGGTGTATGTTGGCTATAGCATATTCATTGTAGGAATTGGATTGCACTAATAGGAGATCTATCTACATCGGTAGATGAGGAGAAGCCCTATGATGATCATGAGAATCAAGTTCATAAACCCATGGCCATGGCAGAGTGAAATAATAGAAAGAGTTTCTATTATGATTTTCACATTGGACTTGAATCGAATGATTAATTCATATAACAAAAATTAGGATTTAACGAGATCACCTTAACCCTAATCCGATCAAGGCTCAAGATAGAGGAACCTAATCACATAGATAACTACACCGAGAGGTTCGCTTTCAGTTCTGATGGATTGCCACCATATGCTGCTAGGTGTCACTGGTGGATTTTGGGAGCAATTAGAATGATTTGGATGATCGATTATACTAGTTGTCTGAATCAGAATAGTTCTGATCTATCGAAAGGTATTTCGATGATAGAGATCATGACATATTCCATTATCATACGGAACTAAACCTAACTGGGTCACACAAATAAGAGTTTGGATCTGAATATCATCAATTAGATTAATCCAGTTCAATTGATTTGAATAAGATTCAATTAGGTTCAAGAAAATCGTGCTAGCACATGATTGAGCCTAATATGCTTCTTTAACAATCATTAAAGCTTATCTCGACTGAGTCAAATATGTTTGGACTCACTCAGAAATTTTTACTTGGTCTGACTGAAGCTTGTCTAGGTCAGAAAAGGGTTGTCTTAATTTATGAGATAAATTTGAGATAATACCTACCATTTTCCATCACCTGCTAAATCTTGTCTTCGAACATTGATCAAATGTTGACCCTGAAAACTTAGACATCTACCCATATATCATGTACCCATAAGAGATAACCTCGGGACTTGTCCTCCTACTAAAAAGTAGATAGGAAAAGGGTGCATGCCTAGGAAGGCATGCACCCCATGAGGATAGAAGATGGAGTCCCATACAGATGGGACTCCAATTGCTTTAGGGGATTAAATTAGGTGGCACCAAGAAGACTTGTTTGACCCAGTCTTGGCACCACCAAAGGAGAGTTTTGAGGGTCTATAATCTGATTAAATTAGATGATGTCATCCCACCAATCAACTTTAGATCTGATTGCATAAAGGGCCCTGATTGGCCAAGATGATGTGGCACTGCATGGCGCAGCAGGGTCTATATAAACTCTATCTGTGCCTAGAATTTAATGCTTCTGCCTTTAGCCTATGCCACATAGCCCCTCTCCCTCCTTCTCCATGCCACCCTCTAGTTCTCTCTCTCCTCTCCACACCTAAGGGACTTTGGGCACAAAGAAGGTGTGATCCAAGCAAGTGAAAGGCGTTAGGAAAGGAAGAAGGCAGCACTACTGTAAGAGACAACGACTGTTCTTCAAAAGCTATTTTGAAGACCTTCGAGATCAAATCCAAATCTAATTTTTGGAGAATTGATTGAGAAGGAGAAGACCTTCAGATCCTGCTCGAGTGAATATCGGTAGAGGCCAGACACTTGCATGGCTACATCCAGAACCTCAGGCAAATATCAGAATCATCATAGGATAATTAGATTATCCAAAATAAAGGTATAATTAAATTAGATTTAATTTTTATCTTTATTTTTATTTTATTATCAGATCAATAAGATTAGATCTGAGGAGTCTCAGATCTGATTAGGATCTTAGAGAAAAAAAATTTTAAAATATTCTTCTTGATCCAATCAGATCTGAACGAACTTGATCCGAAAAATAGGTTTTTCCCTTCATAAGGTAACTGGAGACCTATCTTGCATGCCTTCTCCCAGAGATGGACTCCATATGCACCAAAAT
Source organism: Cocos nucifera (assembly GCA_006176705.1). Taxonomy (NCBI): domain Eukaryota; kingdom Viridiplantae; phylum Streptophyta; class Magnoliopsida; order Arecales; family Arecaceae; genus Cocos; species Cocos nucifera. The sequence continues at coordinate 23,579 of QRFJ01005920.1, read as the reverse complement.
TTGGATCCTCCACATAGCTCTGAGTTCTCCATTCTCCACCTTCTATTCTCCATTTTTCATTACTGGCCTTCTATGCTTCATACTTGACACCACCTTTCTTCTCCATCTACCGCTCAGATCTATTTTATTTACTTCCATAGGAGATTGACATAGACATTGGAAGATCCACCATCGAAGAACCTCTAGTAAGAGGACTTTCCTATCTTTGGTGGTTTTGTAGGACTGACTTGAGGGATCGATTAAGGACCCAACACCAATGTCTAACTTCAAAGATCTCGACCAACTATCCTGTGATTGCCATTCTTTTCTAACTCTAGCTCAGTAGTCTAAGCTAGCTTGACTCCCTAGCGATAATAGAGAATAATGTATGTAAAAGGATAGTTGTATGAAGATTGGAGATGGTTATTTGAAGGTCTATGATCTACCTTCAAGAGGAAGGTTGTTGAGTCGGCCTATGCAGCTCAAGTTGATGAAGTCAAAATCTCTCACCTCTAATCTTAATTAAGGACTTGTTTGGCTTGTAGGAAGAACTTTTCTTCCCAGAAAGTTACTTCCTAAAAAGTCATTTCCTAGGAATAGAATTTTGATATATTTGGTTAACCATGAAAAAATGACTTACTGAAGAGTAGCTTATATTTGGTTGAGCATCCATTTTCCTAAAAAATTAGTGTAGAATATACATTATACCCTTAATAGATATGAAACCATATATTTTTGCTCCTAAACTTTATATAGATAATAATAATATATTTATATTAATATAAAAAAATATTAATATATTATAATATAATATTAAATTATAATAATTTATTATATTAATATAATATTAATATATATTATATTATGTTAATATAGTATTAAAAATTAGATTTAATTTTTATCTTTATTTTTATTTTATTATCAAATCAATAAGATTAGATCTGAGGAGTCTCAGATCTGATTAGGATCTTAGAGAAAAAAATTTTTAAAATATTCTTCTTGATCCAATCAGATCTGAATGAACTTGATCCGAAAAATAGGTTTTTCCCTTCATAAGGTAACTGGAGACCTATCTTGCATGCCTTCTCCCAGAGATGGACTCCATATGCACCAAAATTTGGATCCTCCACATAGCTCTGAGTTCTCCATTCTCCACCTTCTATTCTCCATTTTTCATTACTGGCCTTCTATGCTTCATACTTGACACCACCTTTCTTCTCCATCTACCGCTCAGATCTATTTTATTTACTTCCATAGGAGATTGACATAGACATTGGAAGATCCACCATCGAAGAACCTCTAGTAAGAGGACTTTCCTATCTTTGGTGGTTTTGTAGGACTGACTTGAGGGATCGATTAAGGACCCAACACCAATGTCTAACTTCAAAGATCTCGACCAACTATCCTGTGATTGCCATTCTTTTCTAACTCTAGCTTAGTAGTCTAAGCTAGCTTGACTCCCTAGCGATAATAGAGAATAATGTATGTAAAAGGATAGTTGTATGAAGATTGGAGATGGTTATTTGAAGGTCTATGATCTACCTTCAAGAGGAAGGTTGTTGAGTCGGCCTATGCAGCTCAAGTTGATGAAGTCAAAATCTCTCACCTCTTATCTTAATTAAGGACTTGTTTGGCTCGTAGGAAGAACTTTTCTTTCCAAAAAGTTACTTCCTAAAAAGTCATTTCCTAGGAATAGAATTTTGATATATTTGGTTAACCATGAAAAAATGACTTACTGAAGAGTAGCTTATATTTGGTTGAGCATCCATTTTCCTAAAAAATTAGTGTAGAATATACATTATACCCTTAATAGATATGAAACCATATATTTTTGCTCCTAAACTTTATATAGATAATAATAATATATTTATATTAATATAAAAAAATATTAATATATTATAATATAATATTAAATTATAATAATTTATTATATTAATATAATATTAATATATATTATATTATGTTAATATAGTATTAAAATCTTAATGTAATAGATTTATTAATATCTTAATAAATATAATATTATATTAATATAAATATTTATATATTTATATAAATACTATATCAATATTAATAAATATTGGGGGTAAAATAGCTCTCACCAAAGTCTGGTAAAGTTTGACCTGGTCAATCCTCTGAGAATGCCATCTGGGTCGAGATGCAATCTCATCCAAGATTCAATCATGTTAGTCCCCTAGTCTAGTTGTGTGCTAGAGGATTGGCCTTTAAATTTGACTACTTTCGAACTTCAATCGAGGGTAGCTCTTTTTAGAAATGATTATAACTTCCAATCGATATCCAAATTTGTATGACAGTTGAGCATCTTTACTCTGACCTTCGATTCAGGCATAGCATTAGTAAATCTCACTAAAACCTGGTCTCGAGCTTTAGCTGGATGAACTTTAGCATGAAGATTTGGTAAGTGTTTGACTCTGATCCTCAATCTTGGATAGGCGATAGTTGCTCCACAACATTAAATCTTAACTAGATCTGACCCCTATTATTGGTCGACCTTGAGTACTGGCCGAACTTTATCAAAATGACTAAGGCAACTTCGTCGCAATTTCAATTAAGAAATTCGACATTATTTTAACTCTCAAGCTTGGCCGTGTTAGGACTTGACATCTTGAATTCGACCTATAGCAAGAAGAAAATTAGTTTTCAGCATAGCAATCAGATCGGCTTTAGTATACAGTTGAGCCAGCTCGAATTGAGATTGAGCCAGCTTGAACCATAGTCAAGCCGACTCTCTCAGGCAAACAGATAGCAGGAGTCCAGGCAAGATATAATTGAGCCAGCTCGACCCCTGACCAAGCCAACTTGATGGAGGCGAATAGAATACGATGGGATTTTTTCTATTTGGACTTGGATTATGATTAATCCAAGGAGTCTATGGGAGTTGCACATGGACCATAGAATCCAGCAAGCATAGAGGGTTGCGGTCATGATCTAAAGGTTGAAAAATATTTCAAAACTCCACCAAGGACATGTTCAACTCATATTAGGAGAACGAGCCCTATTAGAACTCCTATGAACTGTTAAGAAAAAGATTCTCATCCTATTTAAAGGGCTGAGATGCTATGAAGCAAAAAAGATGGTGCGTGTGGCATGAGAGGTAGGTAGAGAGGCTTAGACAGTCGCTGAGAGGAGCTTGGCAGAGCATCGAATACGTGCAGCCCATAAGAGAGAGAAGCAACAGGTGCATAGCATCCAGCGAGGAGGCTGTGAGGGCAGAACATCTTATAGCTTCTATGGGTCTCTTTGAGATTCTAAGAGAGCTTTTATGAGGATTGCTTCTAGTTGAGAGAGATTTATATACGGTGAATTAAGAGTGGATGTTCTCCTCTTGTACCTATTTTTTTTTTCATAGTTAAGTTTTGCATACCCTATAGAGGCGAGCCTTTAGACTGATCCACATACTTGATTATTTTCTTATTTTATTTTTTTTTTCTTTTTGTTGTAATAATTTGGTACTAGATTCTTAACAAGCGGTATCAGAGTAGCTGATATTCCAATAGTTTGATATTAGAATGAGTTGATACCATAATAATTGATATCAAAGTCAGATAGTACTTGAGCATAGATAATAGTAGTGGATAGAGATTGAAGAATATAAAGAAGACAAGCACAATCAAGATGGAGATCAATAGGCTCGATGGAAAGAGCAATTTCTCCTTATGGAAAGCAAGGATAATGGATGTCCTCATCCAATATGGATTGATCGATGCTCTCTTGTATGACGAGATGCCAACCACTATAGAGATGAAGGATTGGAAGCGGATCCAGATGCAGACAATAAGCATGATTCGCTTGTACCTAGCGAATGATGTGGTGATCTATGTACTTGGTGAGACTTTTTCGACGGTGCTGTGGTTGAAACTTGAGAAGTTGTACATGGCGAAGTTGCTTACTAATATGCTATCCTTTGGAGGTAATTCTACTAGCTATGAATAGATGAAGGCTAGAGCATGCAGGAGCATCTATCCAACTTCCAAAAGATCCTCACAGACCTCCTCGGCATTGATGAAAAAGTTGAGGAGAAGATCAGGGTGTTAGTCTTGCTAGCATCACTGTCCCCTTCATATGAGTTCTTAGTGATTGCTCTTCTAGTAGAAAAAAGCACCATCAAGATGGATGAGGTCACTACAGTGATACTCTAGAATGAGATTCTCAAGAGGAAGAACCCAGCTTCGAGCTTAGATGGCGGTAGCTCAGCTTTGATGATTTTTGGAGGAGTAGGAGGCAGTAGATGGAGCAGTAGAGGATTACGAGGAGGATGATTCTGGTCCAAGATAAGGAATCCTAGCAAGATCAGATGCTACAGGTGCGATGAGTTAGGGCATCGAGTCAAGGATTGCCCATAACTTAAGGATCGAACGAGGGCTACTGCAGCGATAGCCAGTAGCGAGTCAGAGGATGATGTTCTAGAGATATCTAATAAGGTATCTAGTTCTTTTCAGTAGTGGATTTTAGATTCTACATGCACATATCATGTTTATTATAGAAAGAAGCAGTTTGACTTCCTAGAGAGCAGTGATGGCACTATTTATTTGCCAGATGGATCGAGCTGTGCGATTAGAGAAATCGAGATGGTCAGCTAAAAGATACATGATAGTATAGTGAGGAGATTGGGGAAGGTTCGATATATATCTAATTTCAGGTGGAATCTTATCTTACTGAGCAGACTGAATTTAAACGGCTATAGGAGGATAGCTGGTGATGGAATCCTGAAGGTCATGCATGACGATAAGATGATATTGGAGGAAAAGAAGAAGACAAGAGGACATTACTATCTGGCAGGAAGTCCAGTATGAGGTGGAGCTTTAGGAGCCAAAGGGAGCCCAGTGCAAGGTGGAGCTCTAGGTGGAGATGGATCGAGCATGAGATGGAAGACTCAGAAGAACGAGAGGCGACATCGCAAAGTGAAGTTCCTATTATCATAGGAGAATTTTCTGAGCAAGTCTTTGGTCAAAGTGGACACAGCCTATGATAGAGGTGGGATCGAGCAGCTTGGCTCAACTTCCATGTTTGCCCATCTATGATCAACAAGTGTACCTCAAGGCATGAGGGTGAGATGGATCATAAGCTCTCAAAGTCAGGTGGAGGTCGAATGTCAGGTCGAGATGGAGATTGTTAGAATTTGACATCTCAAATTCAACCCATATTAAGAAGAAAATTAGTTTTTAGCATAACAGTCGGGCCGACTCTAATACGCGATCAAGCTGGCTCAGATTGAGATTGAGCCAACTCGAACCACAGTCCAACCGACTCTCTCAAGCAGATAGATAGCAGGAGTCTAGACGAGATGCAGTCGAGTCAGCTCGACCCCTGACCAAACCGACTCGACGGAGGCGAACAGAACATGATGGGAATTTTTTTGTTTGGACTCGGATTGTGATTAATCCAAGAGGTCTACGGGAGTTGCATGTGGACCATAGGATCCAGCGGCCATGGAGGGTTGCGGTCATGATCTGAAGGTCAGAAAATATTTTAAGACTCCATCAAGAACATATTTGACTTATATTAGGAGAATGAGCCCTGTTAGGACTCCTGTGAATTACTAAGAAGAGAATTCTCATCCTATTTAAAGGGCTGAGGTGCTGTAGAGCAAAAAAGATGGCGCGTGTGGTGTGAGAGGTACATAGAGAGGCTCAAGCAGCCACTGAGAGGAGCTTGGTAGAGCACTGAGTACGTACAGCCCATGAGAGAGAGAAGCAATAGGTGCATAGCATCCGATGAGGAGGCTGTGAGGGCGGAGCATCTTGTAGCTTCTATGGGTCTCTTTAGGATTCTAAGAGAGCTTTTGTAAGGATAGCTTCTAGTTAAGAGAGATTTATGTACGATGAGTTGAGAGTGGGTGTTCTCCTCTTATACCTATTTTTCTCTTTCATAATGAAGTTTTGCATGCTCCATGGAGGTGAGCATTTAGACTGATCCATGTATTTGATTATTTTCTTATTTTATTTCTTTCTTCTTCCTACCATAATAATTTGGTATCAGATCCTTAACATGTGGTATCAAAGTAGCTGATATCTCAACAGTTTGGTATCAGAGCAAGTTGATACCATAATAAGTCGATCTTGAGTCAGTCCATGCAACTAACCCCCCAATTATTTCCTTCCTACCTCAACTTCTGCAACATAGCTTTCGATCAAGATATCAGCTTCTGTCATCGACCAACCTCAAAGATTATCGAACTCTTGAAAATAGTTAAAGTAGTCCTGCTATAGTTCAAGTCAGAAATCTAATCTATAAGTTCATCACTCCTTGTCCAAAGAATAATCTTCAAGCTCAATTCATCTGATCCTTCACTCCAACAGCATAACTTTAGGTCAAGCGACCTACAATCCAGCTTGGAAGTATCCAACCACTAGCAAAAGGTGACAAATGATAGCCCACTCTCCATAACAAACTCTGAGTGGCCCAAATGGCCTATTGATATTTGGAACAGCTATCACCATCATTCTATTATAGGCTCTATTTATAAATAAAATCTAGTAGATACGCTTTCTTCTCTAAGCACTCTCTCTATTAAAAATCTTTTAAGTACTTTATGCTTATTGGCTAGACTACTAACTTGATCATTGGAGGATCTACGTCGGAGCCACCTTCGATCAGGACTTTATCTTGTAGGTTCCACTGGTGAGATCCTCAACTCTAACTTCAGTAATCTCCGATGGTAGTCCATTTTCTGCACCAATAGGATTGGCACTAGAGGAAGGATGTTTAAGCCCTTATTTTAAAAAGAGTACTTAGTCGAGTAGTCACCCTTGATATTCAAGCAAAAATGCCTCCCAAACAAGCATCATCCCAACGATCTATTACCATGCCACACAATCAGATTCGAAATTGACTGATCATCCAGTTTCGATATCATCGCCTACACCACAACCTCCCCAACCGACGATAGGAGTGGATCCAAGCCAGTTTAACTTGCTAGTATAACATGTGAGAAGCCTTACAGAAGCTATATGTGCTATACAATAGGCTCCAGCACTAGCACCATCCGAAAAGCAATTGCTGGAGCACTAGGATTTAGAGTAAGTAAGGCCCACCTAGAGAAGCCAATTAGAAAACCGTAAGAAAGAAAAATAGAGGGCTATGAGTCCCTGTTCCGAGCATAACTCTACTCCTAGAAAGTCGTTGCTTCTATCAAGGTCACCACACTTTGAGATTTATGACCGAGATGATGATCTTGATAAGAAGCTTCAAGAAATGAATCGATGGATCGAAGAGCTCTGCCACTCAGCCCTAGTTCGGAATGATGAAATTTGCATCGACCTACCAATTCACTACCTAGATTATGCAAGAGCCCATCCCGTTGAACTTCAAGCTTCCTTAACTTGAATGTTATGATGGAACTTTGGATCTAGTCAACCATCTGGAAGCCTTTTGAACCATGTTGCTACTTCATAGTGCACCAAACGCCATTTGGTATCAAGCTTTCCCATCGACCCTAAAAGGTGCAGCATGAAATTGGTACTCGAGCCTAAAATTGGGTACCATTTATTTTTTTGATCAGCTGAGTCATCAGTTTATGCTTCACTTCATCAGCAGTCAGTATCAAAAGAGAGGGTCAGATTTCCTCATTAATATCATGCAACCAGAAAGAGAATCCATTCAAACTTATGTCAGCCACTTCAACACCGCTGCTTTAGAGGTCCAAAATTTAGATCAGTCTGTTGCAATGTCCGCTCTGAAGAGTGGCCTTCTAAAGAATGATCTTCTCTTCTTGTTAGAGAAGAAGTACCCCCTAAACTTTGCCGATATGTTAGCTCAGGCTGAAAGCTATGCTCGAGCTAAGAAAGCCTTTAAGTTATGAGATGATGATGCCACAAGTAAGCGATAGGTGGGGGAGTCCAGCAAACCCACCCCAATAGAGAAAATAAGAGAAGGTCGGTCGCATTCTAGGATACCTCCTAAATGCAAAAGAATCCAAACCCTACCTCAGATTCATCGGCCAGGAAGCCCTAACAAAAGAATATGGCCAAGCCCCTCTCCTAGAAGATTTAATAACTATGCTCCATTGAATGATCCAAAAACTCAAGTTCTCATGAAAATTAAGGAGCAACTACCAAGGTCGGAGAGGTTGCGATCTCATCCAAGTAGAAGCAACCCCAACAAGTATTGCTTATACTATCATGATCATAGTCATGATACTGAGAAATGTATTCAGCTCTAAGATGAAATTAAGGAGTTAATCCGATAAGATCGGCTAGATCGATTCCTACGATGTTGACTTGAAAGAAGAGAAGAGCGACTAAGAGCCCTTCCATAGCCAAACAACCTCGAAGGAAAGAACCTCAGGAAGATCGACCCTCACTTGGGATTATCAACACCATAGCTAGGTGACATCAGCATGAAGAAGCTAGTAGATCGGTAGAACCAATGAAGAGGTAGAGGACCGAAGAATCCATCACTTTTATTGAAGAAGATGCATAATGGAATCAATTTTTGCATGATAATGTGGTTGTAATTTCTTTAAATATTGCCAACTATGATGTAGGCCATATCTTGGTTGATAATGAAAGCTCTACTGATATCTTATTTTATGATGCTTTCTCCAAAATATCTATATCTGACAGTCGAATAGGGTCATCAAACTCCCTTCTAATGAGATTCACTGGTGATACAGTGCCAATCGAAAGGATAATCACCTTACCTACTATTGCAGGTAGGTAGGTACCCCAAACAAACTCGGACTTAGATTAATTTTTTGGTGGTTAAAGCTCCTTCTGCCTATAATGCTATTCTTGATCGATTTGGACTTAATGCACCTCAAGCCATGGTGTCAACATATTACCTAAAGGTGAAGTTCCAATAGATTTCGGGGTCGGAGAAGTTTGAGGTGATCAAGCCTTGATGCGTCATTATTATACAATTGCCTTGCAAGATGGTAAACAATCTGAGGTCTGCCTAGTAGACAGACTTAATATTCAAGATGATTTAACTAAAGAGCAGGAAGAACCTATTGATGATCTAGTTATGATCTTTTTAAATGATGGGAATGAAGACCATACAATTCAGATTGATTCAAATTTAGCTTGAAAAGTTAAATGGCATCTTGTTAACTTTTTGTAAAAGAATGCAAACATTTTCGCTTGGGCTCCCACAGACATGCCAGGGATAGATGCAAAGATGATGGAACACCATCTGAATGTGGACCATGCACGCCGACCTGTGAAATAGAAGAAACAAAGTTTCACGCTAGAGCATCAAAAGGCGATCGTGGATGAGGTAAACAAACTCCTTAAGCCAAATTCATCCAGGAGTTATCTTACCCTGACTGGATTGCAAATGTAGTTCTTAGTAAAAAAGAAAATGAAAAGTGGTGAATGTGCATAGATTTCACTTATTTGATCAAGGCCTATCCAAAGGATAGCTATCCTCTACCTCAGATTGACCAATTGGTGGATGCGATCTCAGATTATGAGCTCCTCATCTTCATGGATGCTTTTTATGGTTACAATCAAATCCAAAAGGCACTAGAAGATGAGGATAAAATTATCTTTATTACTAACTGTGGTCTTTATTATTACAAAATTATGCCATTTGATCTAAAAAATATAGATGCAATGCATCAGCGCCTAGTGAATAAAATCTTCAAGGAGCAGATCGACCACAACATGAAAGTTTATGTGGATGATATGCTCATCAAAAGTCGATCTTTGAAAGATCATATTGCTGATTTGGAAGAGACATTCAACACCCTTCAGAGATAAAATAAAATTGAACACAACAAAATGCGCTTTCGAAGTGATCTTAGGGATGTTCTTAGGATTCATAGTATCAAGGCATGACATGATAGGAAACATGCATGATTTCATGCTTGAATTTTAAAACTTTTTTGAAATAAATTATAGCAGAAAATCCTAGATCATATCTGGTGAGAGAAGAGATCAAATCTCTTACCTTCACGTGGATCAAGAACACCATGGCCGAGTCCTAATATTACCCTTGTTGCTTGGAGCTGCACACCTATCCATCCGCTATAGATAGTCCATAGGAGGCTACAATACAAATTGAAGATTTGTCGAATGAAGATCCGCTTAAAGTGCTAGCTTCTCGCGGATCCCTCCTGATGGTTAATTTAAAAATTATTCTTTTGATCTCTTGGATACGCCAAAAGATGAAGAATAAGAGGAGAAATAAGAAAGAAATTCAACCCTTGGATCTCCTAAAAATTAAAAAATAAAATATACAAAAACTATCCTAAGAGAAGATAGATCTTCTCTTTCAGCACATCAACCTTTGATGTCCTGAATGCATCCCCATGCCAAGACAAGAGGAGACCTTGTCCTCAATTATTTTTCATGCTCTATAGGCCTCTCTCTCTCTAATTTTACTGATGATAAAAACATTACAAAAGATGGAGAAGAAGGTTTCTCAAAGAAATCCTAAGAGAAGACTTTCTTCTCTTCTTCTTCTCACATCAGGATTTAATCAAACTGAAGAGAAAAATCTTATTTTTTAGGTTAGGTTCGTTCAGATCGTATTGGATCAAGAAAAATATTTTAAAAATTTTTTCTAAGATTCTAATCAGATCTGAGACTCTTCAGATCTAATCTTATTGATTTGATAAAATAAAAATAAAATAAAAATTAAATCTAATTTAATTATATCTTTATTTTGGGTAATTCAAATACCCTATGATGATCTCGATGTTTGCCTAAGGTACTGGATGTAGCCACATAAGCATCTGGCCTCTACTGGTATCCACTTAGGCAAGATCTGAAGATCTTTTTCTTCTCAATCTATCCTCCAAAAATTAGATCTGGATCTGATCTTGAAGGTCTTCAAAATGACTTTTGAAGAAGAGTCGTTGTCTCTTGCAGCAGTGTTGCCTTCTTCTTTTTCTGGCGCCTTTCACTTGCTTGGATCGCACCTAACTCATGCCCAAAACCTCTTGGATGTGGAGAGGAGAGAGGACTAGAGGGTGGCATGGAGAAGGAGGAAGAGAAGCTTTGTGGCATGGGCTAAAGGCAAAAGCTCTAAATTCTAGGTGCAGATAAGGTTTATATAGACCCTGCTGCGCCATGCAGTGCCACATCATCCCGGCCAATCATGGCTCTTTATGCAATCAAATTTAAATCTAATTAATGGGATGACATCATCTGATTTAATCAGATCAAAGTCCCTCAAAACTCTCCTTAGATGGCACCAAGATTGGGTCAAACAAGTCTTCCTGGCACCATCTAGTTTGATTCCCTAAAGCAACTGGAGTCCCATCCGTATGGAACTCCATTTTCTATCCTCATGGGCTCACGCCTCCCTTGGCGTGCGCCCTCTCCTTGCCTAGGTTCTGGCAGGGGGACAAGGCCCACCAGTTCTCTCCAATAGGTGCATGACATATGGACAAGAATGTCAAAGTGTCCATGGTCAACGTTTGACCAATGTCCGAAGATAAGATTTAGCAGGTGACAAAAAATGGCAAGTATTATCTCAAATTTATCTCATAAATTAAGACAACCCTTTTTTATTGGACAAGCTCTAGTCAGACCAAATAAAGGCTTCTAAGTGAGCCCAATTACATTTGGCTCAGTCGAGACAACTATTTAATGATAGTTAAAGAAGAACGTTAGGTTCAATCGATGTGCTAGCACGATTTTCTTGAACCTAATTGAATCTCATTCAGATCAATTGAACTGGATTAGTTCCAATTGATGATCATCCAGATTCCAAACCCTTATTTGTGTGATCCAGTTAGGTTCAGTTTCATATGGTAATGGGATATGTCATGATCTCTATCATCGACATCATCAAAACACCTTTCGATGGATCAGAACTCTTCTGATTCAGACAGCTAGAATGATCGATCATCTAAATCATTCTAATTGCTCCCAAAATCCACCAGTGACACCTAGCAGCATATGGTGGCAACCCATCAGAACTGAATGCGAACCTCTTGGTGCAGCTACCTATGTGATTAAGTTCTTCTATCTTGAGCCTTCGATCAGATTAGGGTTAAGGTGAACTCGTCAAACCCTAACTTTCATCATATGAATGTAATCATTCGATTTAAGTCCAATGTGAAAATTCTAAATAGAAACTCTTTCTATTATTTCACTCTATGCCATGGCCATGGGCTTCTGGACTTGATTCTCATGATCATCATAGGGCTGCTCCTCTACCACCGAGGTAGATAGATTCCATCTTGATGCAATCCAGTTCCTACAATGAACATGCTATAGCCAACATACACCTCAGGATTCCGAATGGCTAGGAGATCGAGTTATGGTGTAGTCAAACTATAACACCCTCAAGGTGAACTATCGATGCACCTCAGGTCAAAGAACCAGACACACTACTGCAGCATCGAGCTAGTCATTCGACGAGAAGGTAGACTTCCTAATGACTACTCGAGGTGGTCACGCTCAGTGCCCTCGTTCTCTAACGAGTACCTGTACTCTCGCTTCGGTGTCTCTACACCATAGACTCAAGACTCATCTACTAAAAAGAAGCAATCATACACCAACCTTTCGGATCAATCACCATCCTCATGATGATCCTATGGTCGGGAGCATTTTATGAGTTAATAATGAAAATTCATGTCTTAAATTTTCAACTCTTGAAAATATGAACTATTATTTCCATTAACTCAAGGGATGTATCACAGACACTTTAAATACACACTATGATAGAAAATAACTCATTTTATTATTTATAGTCAAAATTATAATTTTTCCCTTAGAAGTATATTATAAGTGTCAACCAATCTGGCTTCTAGGGCATACCTATCTAACAAACTCCCACTTGACCTAAAGCCAATTGGCTACAAATCTAAGTCCCATCTTCTCAAGGTGGGCTTCGATCTTCTGCTGGCCCAACGATTTTGTAAGTGGGTCTGCCACATTATCTGCAAAGTCAACTCTCTTGACCTCAACGTAACCTTTCTCAAGATAATCATGGATGAGGTCATATCATCGCTCGATGTGCTTGGATTTTTGGTGAGACCTCGGCTTCTTAGCAAGGGCTATGGCGCCATTATTGTCGCAGTATAGAGGAATGGCATCTGATGGCATTCACTCCAATTCTCTGTGGCAAACTTCTTATACCAGAATGCTTCCTTTGCAGCCTTCTGATGCATAGCGATATATTCTGCTTTCCATGGTGGAATCTGCTATTCACTGTTTGCTTGAAACTCTTTCCAGCTGACAGCACCACCATTGCACACAAACAGACTTTTCCAGATGTCGACTTTCGATCATCTATATCAGACATGAAAGTCCGAGTCTGTGTATCCCTGGACTTGGAGTTCTCCATTACCAAAGACCAACATCATATCCTTAGTTCTTCTTAAGTACTTAAGGATACATTTCACAGAAGTCCAGTGTTCTTCACCTGGATTTGACTGATATCTGCTTGTGACACTCACAGCATGGGCTATATCAGGTCGTGTACATAGCATGGCATACATGAGGCTCCCTATTGCAGAAGCATAAGGGATCTTGCTCATGCGTTCTATTTCCTCAGGTGTGCTGGGGCACATCTTCTTGGAAAGATGAATACCATGTCTGAAGGGTATTAATCCCTCTTAGAGTTTTCCATACTAAACCTCTTTAGTACTTCCTCTATGTACATCTTCTGTGAAAGTCCTAGCATCCTATTCGGTCTATCCTCTATAGACCTTAATTCCTAGAATAAAGGATGCTTCACCTAGGTCTTTCATGGAGAATTTTTTAGACAACCATATTTTGACTGATGTCAACATGGGAAATATCATTCCCAATAAGGAAGGATGTCATCCACGTACAAGTACGAGGAAGACAATAGCGCTCCCACTGACCCTTTTGAAAACACATGGTTTCCTCTTCATTTTTGATGAAACCAAATAATTTGATCACATCATTAAAATGAGTGTTCCAGCTCCGAGATGCTTGCTTAAGTCCATATATGGACCTTTGCAGCTTGCAACCTTTGTGATCAGTATCACTGGATGTGAAACCTAGTGGCTGTTCCATATAGATATCTTCCTCAAGATATCCATTTAAGAATGCCAGTTTTCACGTCCATTTGCCATATTTCATAATCGAAATAGGCTGCAACAGCAAGCAATGTGCGGATGGATTTTAGCATGGCTACTGGACGAAAAGGATATCCTTGATAGTCAATGCCTTCACGTTGACTATAACCTTTTGCCACTAGTCTAGCCTTTGAATGTCTCCACATTCCCATCTGCACCAATCTTTCTCTTGAAGATCCATTTACACCCAATAGGTACTATACCTTCTGGTGGATCTACCAAGGTCCAAACTTGGTTTGAGTGCATCGAGTCAATTCTCTGACTTCATTGCCTCTAAGCCATTTCTCGGAGTCGATATCTGATATCGCCTCATCATAGGTTTTGGGATCATCACCATGAACACCATTACCTATGAGGAACATTTTCCTCTACTTCCTCTGAAATAAGTACCTAAGTATCTTCTCAGGAGGATGGAAAATCCTTTTCGATCTACGAGGTGGAGGAGGTAGTGTTCTTATTGGCTCAACCTGATTTGGTTCCTTAGGTCCTTAGCTCGTTGCTCTTGTGAGACTTTCTCCATCAAGCTTAATCTATTTTTCCAATGCCACTATCTTGAATAAACTATTTTTCAAGAAAGATGGCATGTCGACTCACAATCACATTGTGGTCTTCTGGAATGTAGAAATAGTATCCTAATGACTCTTTAGGATATCCTATGAATCGAGCTCTAAAGGACCTAAACTCTAACTTGTCCGCTTGTTGTCTTTTGACATGAGTCGGACAACCCCAAATTCTGAGATGACTCAGACTTGATTTCTTACCATGCCATATCTCATACGGTGTGGTAGGAACGGTTTTAGAGGAAAATCCTATTCAGTAAATATATTGCAGTTAACAACTATGTCCCCAAAGAAAATCAGGAAGGTCTGTGAAGCTCATCATGGATCGGACCATATCCTAATAGGATCCTGATTTCTCCATTCTAAAATCTCATTGAGTTGAGGTGTTCCAGGTGGAGTCCATTGAGAGACTATGCCTATTTTCCTTGAGATAGTCTAAAAATTTTCGACTAAGGTATTCACCTCCTCGATCTGATCGAAGAACCTTAATGGATTTTTCAGTTTGCTTTTCTACTTCATGTCTGAATTTCTTAAACTTTTTAAAGGCTTCAGACTTATGTCTCATAAGATACACATACCCATACCTAGATAAGATCATCGGTAAAGGATTATGAAGTAGACAAAATTGCCTCTAGTCGGCACATCAAATGGGCCGCATACATCCAGTATGTACTAGGGCAAGGTAGTTCTGTGGCCCTTTTCCCATGTCCTACAAAAGGGAGCTTAGTCATTTTGCCTTGAAGACAAGATTCATAAATTGGATATGACTCAAAAGTCAATGGACTCAATAGTCCGATTTTCTCTAATTTGTTAATCCTATCTTCTGCTATATGACCTAGACTTAGGTGCCATAAATACCTATTATTTGGACTATCCCTAGGTCATTTTGATCTTATGGCATTCACATTTTGCTCGATATTAAAGATAGATACATCAATATGTAACTGGTAGAGATCATTAATAAGAAAATCACTTGCAATTTTATTTCTTTCATAAAAAATATTATAATGGATCTTAAGAAAATTAATTACATAGCCTTCTTGTGCTAAACATGAAATAGAAATCAAATTCCTGCTTGTAGCTGGCACATAATAACAATTCTTAAGTACTAAATTTAAGCCAAATGGTAATTGAAGAGGATAGGTTCCAATGATAACAGCAGCAATCCTTGCTCCATTTTCGATGCGTAGGATCATCTCACCATCTCTCAGCCTCCTACTATCCTCAAGATCCTTTATGAAATTGTACAAATGAGCACTAGAACTAGAGTCAAGCACCCAACTGGATGCAGAAGAAACTATAAGGTTAGATTCAATGACGAGCATACCTCCAGAAGGACCTATCTCCTTTTTATTCTTTAGGATGGCCAAGTATGTAAGACAGTTCCACTTTCAATGGCCGTCAATATTATAATGGAAATACTTTCCTTTGTCAGTGGCCTTCTTCTTCAGCTCTGTCTTTCTTTTCTTTCCACCTTCCACCTTCCATCTTTTCACAGACTTCTTCTTCTTTTCAAAAGACTTTCTTTTGGAAGAAATCCATTCCATAGCAAGTACTGAGCTTTTAGAACTTTTCATGGAAAGCTCAGTAGTAACCAGCATATTCATAAGCTCGACCAGAGTATTCTAAAGTTTATGCATATGGTAGTTCATGATGAATTGCCCATACGTATCAGTCAAGGATTGCGGAATTATATCATTCTGTAGATCCTGATCTAACTTCATTTTGAGCTTCTCAAGCTCTTCCAAGTCCTTGATCATCATCAGATAATGATCTTGGACTAACTGCCCATCATGCATTTTAGTCTTCAATAGTCATTTAGTAATCTGATATTTGGTTGCGCGACTCTGTTTACCAAACAACTCTTATAGGTGAGCCAATATTTGGCGGGCAATCTTGATATCTTCATGTTGGCACTGAAGTTCATCAGACATCGAGCCCAACATGTAGTATCTAACCTTATTATCTTCATCCGTCCATTTATCAAGAGATGCTCTCTGTTCAGCGGACGGACGAGCTGGTAAGGTGTGGGGATCCTGGTCCAATACATGAGTCAACTTCTCGAAAACCAAAATAATTTTGAAGTTTCGAAGCCAATCCTTGTAATTGGATCCGGTCAGTCTTTGGGTGTCCAGGATATAGGCTAGTGGATTGGATGCAGACATTTTTCTTTTTCCTATAGAGAGTCGAAGTTTCTAGGTAGAATTTGTAATTAAGACTTGATCAATTTATTTAGAATTTAATTTTTAAATAAATTAGCTTCCACTATTTTCTTGGATCCCTATACTCCCTCTGTAGAGATGTGAAAATCTCCATGATTACTGATTTCTAGTGGGTGGTGCAGTCCCACCAACTGACTCATCACTTCACCTAATAGTTATTGGTAATGGGTTAGCCAATAAGTGAACAACTCTTATCCAATGATTCTCTAATCATGGTGCACTTAGACTTGATCTCTAATTCATGAATCTCACTATGCTCAGAATATTGATCCACTCCTTAGTTAAGTCAGATCCATCATTTGTATAGATTGGATTTCTAATTGGATCTTTTATCGTATCCAAAATATTGAGCCCAATCCATCCTTCAGCTCATAGCATCCAATGCCTAATAGACATGGTTGCATCTTTCCAGTGCAACTGAACC
Organism: Cocos nucifera; assembly: GCA_006176705.1. Lineage (NCBI taxonomy): Eukaryota > Viridiplantae > Streptophyta > Magnoliopsida > Arecales > Arecaceae > Cocos > Cocos nucifera. The sequence goes on along the minus strand of QRFJ01005920.1, from coordinate 6,371 downwards.
ACTATGATCAATCGAGAATAATCTATCCCAAAAAGGGCCCACACATCTACAATGGTGAAAGATCTTAGACTTAATCTTCCCTTAGAGAGGTTTGATTTAGGTCTCTTTAAATTTGACTTGATATAGCCATAACCATTATGACTAACCTAGTAACGTGGGTTAGCTCAGATTGTTGGCCATCTTAGATTAGGACTGAGCCGATAAATATGACTAGATAAGTGAGATCGATGGAAGGGATATGTCATTAACTCGACAAGAATGCATTCGAGTCAAGTAGCTCCTAATTAAAAATCAGTCGGTCGTATCTACCAAACTTACCTTAAACACCAAATTATTGAGCCAGAACTAACCAGGTTAGCCTACAATCCAGACTCTAACCACTAAACCTAATTAGGTCTTAACTTGATAGATCACTCATGTGACTCGATCTTGACCCAGACTTAATCCTACTAGGCTGGTCAATTTAAGCACTCTTGATCCCATCTAACCAACTCTTGATTCGATTTGATCAACCGCTTGACCTAATTAAGCTGCCCAAGCCCAAACCCAATTTTATGAATATGTCTTAGATCTTAAAATTCTCAATTTTAGATCTAATATATTTCATAATCTTAATTCTCAATTAAGTTTAGGGTTCATAAACAAAATATATATATATAATCCTAGGATTTCAGGATCTAGGATTTTGCAGAAAATAAATTTTAGATTTTTGATTAAGGACGAACATGCAGCATCCCTACACATCATAAGAACAACCCATCGAATGAAAGGAGAGGGCCTTTAAACCCTACTTTCTTCTTATGACCGGATGGCCAAGGGGAATGCTTTAATCAGAAATATGATAAATCTACAAAATTAGTTAGATCTACATCATGTATCACATATATAAAAATTGATCTAACTAAAAATATATTTTGAATACATCTCACGTAACATATCATGCATGTTTTTAGATCTAAATTATTTCATAAATATCTAAAAAGTAAGATTTAAATTTGATCATATCAAATTAAAATTTATTCTAGATAATTTTGTAAAACTATTCTACAACTAGTATAAACATGCATCTATCATATCTCATATGAAAAATTAAATAAATTTATTTTTTATTTTTTAGATCTAATTATAATATTTATAATATCAAAAATTAGTAAATAAATAAATTTAAAAATTATAATTAATTAAATTAAAATTATGATCATTCTAGACTACACATAGAATAATTCTATTTCTAGTCTAGTCATGCATCTCATACATCTTAGATCTAGATTATTTAATTTTTAATTTTTTAATTTAAGATCTAATCACATCTCATATGATATTTAAAATCATCTAATTATTAAATTAAAAATAAGTTAAAATTAGATCTAATAAATTTTGGAACCTGGCTCTGATACCAGTTGAAGGGAAAAACCTTATTTCTCGGATCAGGTTCGTTCAGATCTAATTGGATCAAGAGAGATATTTCAAGAATTTTTCTCTAAGATCCTAATTAGATCTGAGATTCTTCAAATTTAATCTCATTGATTTGATAAAATAAAAATAAAATAAAATAAAAATTAAATCTAATTTAATTATATCTTTATTATGGATAATCCAATTATCCTATGATAATTTTGATTTTATCTAAGGTTCTGGATGTAGCCATGCAAGCGCCTAGCCTCTACCGGTATCCACTCAGGCAGGATTTGAAGATCTTTTTCTTCTCAATCTATCCTTCAAAAATTAGATCTGGATCTGATCTTGAAGGTCTTCAAAATAACTTTTGAAGAAGAGTCGTTGTCTCTTGTAGCAGTACTGCCTTCTTCCTTTTCTAGTGCCTTTCACTTGCTTGGATCACACCTAACTTATGCCCAAAACCTCTTAGGTGTGGAGAGGAGAGAGAGGATAAGAGGGTGGCATGTAGAAGAAGGGAGAGAAGCTTTGTGGCATGGGCTAAAGGCAAAAGCTCTAAATTTTAGGCGTAGATAGGATTTATATAGACCCTACTGTGCCATGCAGTGCCACATCATCCCGGCCAATCACAACCCTTTGTGCAATCAGATCTAAATATGATTGGTGGGATGATATCATCTGATCTAATCAGATTAGAGTCCCTCAAAACTCTCCTTAGATGGTGCCAAGACTAGGTTAAATAATTCTTCTTGGCGCCATCTAGTTTGATTCCCTGAAGCAACTGGAGTTCCATCCGTACAGGACTCCATTTTCTATCCTCATGGGGCGCATGCCTCCCTAGGCAAGTGCCCCTTGCCTATCTACTTTTTAGCAGGGAGACAAGGCCCCAGGTTCTCTCCTATGGGTGCATCACAAATGGGTAGATGTCTAAATATCCAGGGTCAATATTTGACCAATGTCCGAAGATAAGATTTAGCAGGTGATAGAAAATGGTAGGTGTTATCTCAAATTTATCTCATAAATTAAGACAATCCTTTCTGACTTGGACAAGCTTCAGTCAAACCAAGTAAAGGTTCTTGAGTGAGTCCAAACACATTTGGCTCAGTCGAGACAAACTTTAATGATTGTTAAAGGAGAACATTAGACTCAATCGTGTGCTAGCACGATTTTCTTGAACCTAATTGAATCTTATTCAAATCTATTGGGGATAAATCCTGCTCCCATCGAAGTGATGCTTAGCCTGATGCAGCTGGTAATCATGAAAGAGCTTCGATCGAAAATTCACACCCCAGCGGCCAAACCCCACCCAATCTTCTCCAGTGGTGGAACTCCTCCAGCTGGACTTCAAATCCAATCGAATTCCACAATGGTCGAGCCCTAGCCGAACTTCCACAGCAGTCGACCTTCCAAACTCCTCCAGCAGTCAGACTCCTGTGGGAGCCAAACTCCTTCCAGACTCCACCAGCAGTCGGGCTCCTATGGGAGCCAAACTCCTCTAGTAGTTGGGGTTCTATGGGAGCCAAACTCCTTCCAAAGTCCTTCTAGACTCCTCCAGCAGTCAAGCTCCTATGGGAGCCAAAGTTCTTTCAGACTCCTCCAGCAGTCGAACTCCTACGGAAGCCAAACTTCTTCTGGACTATTCCAATCGGGCTTTTATGAAAGTCAAACTCCTTACAGACTATTCCTTCAGATGGATTCCTACAGGCGATCCCACTACTGAACAATTATAATTATCACGATAATTATTATTATCATTTATCAAGACAATCACGATCGATATTTATCAGGATGATTATGATGGACATTTATCAGAATGGTTATGACTATCATTTATTAGGACAGTTACAACAAGCTCCATCTATAAAAAGGGACCCTCTAGATACGTTTTCTCTGAGCTTTCTTTTTCTTTCCGAAACTCTACCGAACTTCTCTCTGAGCACTCTATTTTTGTTGGCTAGAAGAACTAACTTGACCATCGGAGGGTCTTACTAGAGTCACCACCACCAAATCTAGATGGGACTTTATTTTGCAGATCATCGACGACGACCTCATCTTCCTCCACTCTAGCTCGATCTAGTATCAACCAAATTCTGCAACAATAGAATTGGTGCTACAAGAAGGACCCTCTGTTTCTGAGGTTTCCTTGATCTTAAAGGAGTGCTCAGCAGCGATCTCTCTTCTTTCTTTCTATAGTTCATCCCAGAAAAAATGCCTCCCAAGAAAGCTTCGACCCGACGATCAACAGCCTCTGCAGTCAGATCTCGTCCAGATATAACCGTTCCAACTCCGATGACTCAAGCTCCACCTACAGTCATGCTGGATATGGAGTAGTTCAACCTGCTGGTCCAACAGGTTCGTGGCCTCACAGATGCCATGCAGGCTATACATCGACAAGCTTCAGTACCAATTCAATCGGAGCATTCGAAGACCCATGATTCGATCAGGGAATGATCGACCTCAGCTATCTGACCTTTGGTCTCCAAAAAGGGGAAGCAAAAGATGGAAGACCCATGCTTGGACCACGACTCAACCCAGGGGGAAGCTTCGCACCCGTTCCATCAAAAAACCTTGGAGATCAACGATCGTGAAGATCTCTTGGATCAAAGGCTCTTAGAAATGAGCCGACGAATTGAAGAGATCCATCATACTCCCTCCTCACGTGGTAATGATATACACATTGACCCTCCTTTTTCTCAAAGGATCATGCAGGAGCCAATCCTACCGAACTTCAAGTTTTCATAGTTCGAGAGTTACGATGGAACCTCTGATCTAGTCGATCACCTGGAGGCCTTCTGGATAATGATGTTGCTTCATAGTGCGTCAGATGCTATTTTATGCCAAGCTTTTTCATCCATCCTTAAGGGAGCAGCTAGAAACTGGTACTCGATACTTAAGCCAGATACCATTTTTTTCTTTGATAAGATGAGCCATCAGTTTGTGGCTCATTTTATTTGCAGCCGACATCCACACTAAGGTTCGGATTCCCTGATGAACATCAAGCAAAAGGAGGGGGAATCCATCTGAGCCTATGTCATTCGGTTTAATGCTACTGCATTAGAGGTTCGGAACCTAAACCAATCAATTGCAATGGCCACACTCAAGGGCGGCCTTCAGAAGAATGATTTGCTATTCTCCTTGGAGAAAAAGTACCCCAAGGACTTTGTCGATCTGCTAGCTTGGGCTGAAGGTTACATCCGAGCTGAAGAGGCCTTCAAGGCCAGGGATGATGAAGTCTTTAGTAAGTGGCGAATCGATCAGTCGGGAGGACCCATCAAAGAAAGAAAGTCGAGTGAAGCTCGACAGTGCTTCCAAACTCCCTCTGAGCGAAAGTGAGCCCAAACTCCTCCTCGGGCTCAGAGGCAGGGAAGCCTAGATAGAAGGGCGCAGTGAGATTCTCCCTAACGAAAGTTTCACAACTACGCCCCCTAAATGCTCTAAAAACTCAAGTATTGATGAAAATCAGGGAGCAACTGCCATGACCGAAAAGGATGCGCTCTCACCCCAGCAAGCACAATCCTAATAAGTTCTACCTTTATCATCGTGATCACGATCACGACACTGAGGAGTGTATCCAACTCTAGGATGAGATCGAGGAGCTCATCAGGCGAGGTTAATTAGGCCGATTTCTACGGCAATGGTCTGAAGGGCATAAAGATCGGTCGAGGGCATTGCCGCAGCTCGAGCAACCAAGGGGGGAAGATCAATAAGGAGATCGGCCATCTCTTGGCATCATCAATATGATCTCGAGGGAACTTCGGTAGGGAGAGGCCAGTGGATCCGAGGGATCGGTGAAGAGAAGGAGGACTGAAGAATCCATAACCTTCACTAAGGTGGACGCTCAGGAGATCCAATTCCCCTATAATGATGCAGTTGTAATCTCTTTAAACATTGCCGATTATGATGTATGTCGTATTTTAGTAGATAATGGAAGTTCGACCGACGTATTATTTTGATGCCTTCTCAAAAATATCCTTACTCAATAACCACTTAGGTCCTATGAACTTTCCATTAATAGGCTTCACTGGCGATGCCATACCAGTGGAGGGCATAATAACCTTGGTCGTGACTGTGGGGCAACGCCCGAAATTGGCTAAGGCATAGGTTGACTTTTTTATCGTAAGGACTCCATCCGTCTATAATGCTATTCTCGGCCAACCTGATCTAAATGCACTTTGGATAATGGTATCGACTTATTATTTGAAGGTGAAGTTTCCAACAAGTCATGGGATCGAAGAGGTCAGGAGAGATCAAGCTTTGGCAAGGCACTGCTACTCAATCGCCCTGCATAAAAAAGAACAGTCCGACCCTTATCCTATCGATGAGCTGGATGTCCGCGATGACCTTACCGAGGAGCGGGGCAAACCTATGGAGGACCTCATCTCTATACCCTTGAATGATGGAAATGCGGAGTATGCGGTGCAGATCGGCTCCAACTTAGGAGACAAGGTTCGAGAGCAACTCATTACCTTCCTCAAGAAGAATGCCGATGTCTTCGCCTGGGCCCCAGCAGATATGTCAAGAATTGACGTCAAGGTCATGGAACATCAATTGGCCATTGATCTGAAACATTAGTCGATAAAAAAGAAGATGCGCAGCCATGCCTTAGAGAGGCAAAAAGCAATCATCGAAGAAGTAGGCAAGCTTTTCAAAGCTGGATTCATCTAGAAAGTTAACTATCCAACCTGGGTCTCAAATGTGGTCCTCATCAAAAAGGCTAACAACATGTGGAGGATGTGTATAGACTTCAAAAAGTTGAACAAGGCCTGCCTAAAGGATAACTATCCTCTGTCCAGGATCGATCAACTGGTGGATGCAACCTCGGGCCACGAGCTCCTCACCTTCATGGATGGCTTCTCTAGTTATAACTAGATACGGATGGCACCGAAGGATGAAGAAAAAACTGCTTTCATTACTGACCATGATCTTTATTGTTATAGGTTATTTGCCCTTTTGGACTCAAAAATGATCTCTCTTTT